>PVKA01005246.1:0-92081 GCA_004027165.1 Ctenomys sociabilis
TAAAAAGGTTGAACTCATGACATATTGTGTAGATGCATCTCTTTTTACTCAGCAAAGAAATCCCCACAAAGCTGAGAAGAGAAAAAAGAGGGAGAGCTGCAGCTTTCCATGCCCTACCTTATAAGAGGTGGAAATCCTAGTAATCAGAATATGGTCTTTATTATGTGTCTAGAAATACTTACAATAGGATATTGCATCTATCAATGCAAGCTCCAAATCCCCAAATACCATGAAACATAAAGGAAGAGAAACATTAGATCAATTCTCCTCAGAAGAACTGAGAACCTTGCAGTTTTCTTAATGGAGGCCACCAGATTCCAAATGGCTCATTGGGGAACCTGTGAGAAAATGATTAGTGCCCACTTTTTACACACCCTGGAAAGTGTCGCAGTTTGGGTCACACATTAAAATCATCTAGCACGTTGTTAAGACTGCGCATCCAGAGCAGTGCAATCAAATCTCTGTGGGTGCAGCTGAGGCCTGCAAGTTTTTTAAGTGAGAAGTTCTGATTTGCAGTCGTTTTGAGACTCAGCTGCTCCAAAAAGAGGAAAAGGTAAGCAGCCAAAAGGAAGCAAGCAAACATGATATCACACTTTAGAGAGAAGAAGGGGTTAACGACAGCTAAAAACTGTTTTACTAGTTTGGGGGTCCCAAGGAAATACTTCTCAGGTTCTTGGTATCCTGAACAAAGAACTGAATAAGATATATGGGAAAGATGGTAGAAATGCACATTTATCAAATTTAAGAAAGAAACACCCTCTGCAGAATGAAAACTGCCACAACTATTCAACATGGAGATGGAGGAAAATGAGCTGGAACTGATGTTCCAGAAAGCCAACTCTGATCTGGATGATATTCAGTAGAGGCTGGATCATGAAATCAAGTCTAATCATTATGATTCAAGGGGAGAGAAAAATCCAGTAATGTTCTTAAAGGAATTGACAGCAATCAAGTCTTGATACCAAACTTTGTATGCATGTTTTAAACCTGTTGCTATTGAACAGAAAGAGAACAAGAGCCATGTTTATACTACTTTGAATAAGACTATGACCATGAGAGAACTATGAAAGCAAACAGATGTGAAGCTGTTACCACTGACTGAAGAAGAAAAAACCTGAAACAGAACAGATAAAATCTTACATGCTATACTTATGAAAAAATGGAATTCCAAAAAAAGAGAACTCTAACAAAGAAGAGATTAGTTCCAGAGAAGTATAAAAAGATGTCTTGTTAATAGTTCATGAGCATAGGTGGGGTGGTCAAGGAGGAGTGACTAGAGAGTGATACCTTTCATAAGAGAAGGATTGAGAAGGGCAGCCAAAGGATGGAGTGGAAATAAAGTGATGTGTATATATATATATATATATATATATATATATAGATAGATAGATAGATAGATAGATAGATAGATAGATAGATAGATAGATATAGATATAGATATAGATATAGATATAGATATAGATAGATAGATAGATGATAGATAGATAGATAGATAGATAGATAGATAGATAGATAGATAGATAGATAGAAAGATAGATCCTGTATATAATATATACAGTTTTATAATAAGGAAGTCTCGTAATACTAATTTTGTATCTGCTTTCTTTTTGTATTATTGGGATAATAGATCATCTGGCTTATCATAAAAGAATGTTTGTACATTTAGTCTGACACTGAGTGAATAAATTTGCACTGGGAATTAAAGTATACTATAAGCAAAAAAAAAAGGAATGAAAACTGATGGTTGAAAGGGTCACCTTGGGCATGAGGATCTTCTATATGTCCCATTCTTAGATTGCTTTTCCCCTGTGCAAACTAGGCATTTGGAATGCTTGTCCTATCAGAAATTCATTTGGCCTGACATCAAATTTAAGCTGTCCTACAAAGGTATACTTGGTTTTCCTCCATATGTAAATGAAGAATTGAAGACAGGGCTTTTTGATTGGTCCAGGGCTCAAGAATGTGAATAATCCTTCCAGGTTGTTTACCCCATGTCTGTGTTCTAGGTCATGAGATGCTATTATGGTTTGTGTCTAGTTGTCCCCCAAAGGCTCATGTAAGTCATGGGGCAGGCCTGGCTTGAGGAACAGGGATTGGTTTGAGGGGCGTGGCCAGAGGACCAGGCAGGGCCAGAGAGACATAAATATAAAGTCAGAAATGTAATATGTACTTTGAAAGGGAAAGAAACTGTTCAAAGGGAAGCAACAACTGGAATGTGAGAAAGCAGTAAAGAAAAAGAAAAGTAAAAAGATATGTATATCATATATAATTATATATGTGTGGCATAGCTTAGATAATTATCATGCTGATGTCTGCTGCTTTCTTGGGACAAGCAACTAATCCTTACTGTTTCCTCTCTTTCTAAACTTTCTGGCCAATTTTATGCTTGTATCTGGTAAAGGAACAACTGGTTTAAAGACAGCAACATGGTATATAACAGCTGCTGCTGAATTCCAGTCCTTGTGATTAATGAAATTCTGTATGGTTTCTTTTTGTTTGTTTCTTGTACTGTTTCTTATTCTCTAAAAGACAAACACATTCAGATATTGTTACTCATCCATTATGGTCGCTATTGCAAAAGTCAAAAATAACTACAAATAGAAAATAAAATTTTCCGATAATGTGAAGAGGTATGCAAAAATGAGAAATAAAATCCACCAACTCTACCAGGCTATCTTCCCAAGAGAATTCCAAGCGGTGAGTTAAACATTAGTAGACACATATTCAGAGAAACATCATTATCAACAATAATAAGCATGAAATAAACTTCAGTTCTATCAGTAAAAACAATAATAAAAACAAATAAATAAACTGGCAGCATGCACTTGCCCCCCCAAAACCAGTAGACCCCCTTAGAGAGGTGAAGAAGTCATCCTGGACATGGCAGCTCCCCAGCCTCTCTTCCAGTATCTTGAAACCTCCAGTAACTGTGAGATAAATAAACCTTTCCTTCCCTCATTTTGAGTGTCAGATATTTGTCCCAGAAATGACAGAAAAGTAACTAAGGAAGAATTTGGTACCAAGAGTGGGGTCATTGCTGTGGATAACCCTGACCATGTGGATTACCAGCTTTTGAGAATCAATGATGGGAAGAGATGGGAAACATCTGGAGATGTCACCTAGCAGAGGAGCACCAGAACAGCTTCAGCTGTTCTGTAGGGGAGATTCTGGTCAGAGCTCAGACCAGAAGACTGATAGAAAGCCAATCATAAAGACCACGCTTGGGAGGTTTCGGCTGGGAAGAAGGACTGTGTTAGTTGTTGGACTCCAGATCACCTGTGTTCTGGCTTGGCAGAAAGTTTGTGTGAATTTTTCCTGCATCCAGAGACTTTGCCTGAGACTGAGATTAAACATGGAAGACTGATTAATCTTTCAAAGGAAATCTCAAAGCAGTCAAATATTGGAGCAGTGGCATGGTTATTGTTGGGAATTCTAGTCATATTTACGTAGAGAGTTAAGAGCAAAGGGCCCAGAAAAATGATTTAAAATGTTGTGAGTTTGGCCAGAAAAGAAGCTCCAATAATGCTGTGGAAAGCAAAGATAGATCTGGAATCTCCATTGTCCAGGAGGAACAGGAGAGTAAAAAAGATGTCCTGAGGGCATCACACAAGGTGGCAGGTTCTCGCCCTTTGCAGCCTCAGAATTTCAAGGGTGAGGGACTTTGCCTTGAGGAGAAATCTGCAGAGCTATGTTCCAGACTGGAGATAGTGGCCACACCACATTGCAGAATGGAGGCAGCGGCCACAGCAAGTTTTAGAGAGATGCCAACATGGAGAATTTGTTCCTTGGAATCAGGGTCAGAATACTCAACAATCCAGGCACTCAACCTCTATATCCAAGAGTGAGGAAAGCCTGACTCCTGCTCCAGCTGGCAGCAGATCTTGACATTTGTTTTAGGTACATGCAGAATGCAGGTGGAGTTCTGAGGTTGAGAAGGCTTCCACCTGGATTTCAGAAAAAGGCCTGGAAGGCCAGGCAGTGTGCTCCTGAGAGGGATGTGTGTAAAGCTGTGAGAAGACTACCCAGTGGAAACCCCAGAAGTTTGGAAAAGCCAGGAATGTGCATCATCTAAGGGAAACTGCAAAGAGGGATCAAAGTGAGCCTAAGAGAAAGCCATGGGAGCTACAAGCACCAGAAGTGCCATGAGAGTGGAACCACATGGAGCTCAAAATTTGCCAGATTTTGGATGTTCTACATGGAACTATAGGACTTAACATTTACCCTGCTGGATTTTGGACTTGTTTTATCCTCCTGTGTATACCTTTAGGAATTTATCTTGTGCCTTTGAAGACTGGATATATTTAACTTTTTACTTGTACAGTTGAAGAGTTTGCCTTGGATCTTGGAGGAGACTTGGGACTTGGACTTTTCAGCAGTGCTGAAACTGTTAGGACTTTGGTAACTCTTAGAGATTGACTAAAATACCTTTTGAACAAAGGGATGTGCAGGAGACTTTGGGAGTCCAGGGGTGGAATGTTATGGTTTGTGTCTAGCTTTCCCCCTGAAAGCCTCACGTAAGTCATGGGGCAGGCCTGGCTTGAGTAACAGTGAGTGGTTTGAGTGGTGTGGCTAGAGGACCAGGACACGGCCAGTGAGACACAAACCATTAAATTGGCAGCATGCGCTCTCCCCACTCCAAGCCAGCAGACTCTTTAGAGAGGTGGAGAGGGTCACCCTGGACACGGCAGCACCCCAGCTTCTCCTCCAGTATCTTGAAACCTTCAGTAACTGTGAGAAAAATAAACCTTTCCTTCCCTCACTTTGAGTGTCGGGTATTTGTACCAGCAACAAGAGAAGAGTGACTCAGAGGTCACACTCATCTGTTCAACCCATCTGTCCCACCCTAACATCCTACCTCATAGCCATCCACACAGGTATGGGCTCAATAAATACTATTGTTGCTCAGCATCAAGGAAGTATTGCCAGGAAAAAAAGTGTGGACCCTTGTAATTTGTTAATACAGAAATCTGAATATTTTTAGTGACACATTTCCTGATTTTTAGGTATTGATGAATATCTCAAAAAAAGTTTAAAATGCTATGCAATATATATATTTAACATAAGAAAACACATTGGAACACTGAGTATGCCATTTCTGCCCTAGATGTGTTGACTTGAATGTCAAAATATTCCATAAATAAAAATATTTCTCCACCATGAAACATTCCAAGGTTGATTCTCCCAAGGACATGGGTAGCTTAGTGAACTATCCCAGCAAAACCCACAAACAGCAGTTACTCTGGTCTAAGCATTTAAATACTAGCAACAAACACAACGGGGTTGTGGTTGTCAGCTTGGCCCCAATAGTTTCATATATTGAGTTGTGTTTGCACAAGTGCAGAAAGGGGAGCAGCAGCCCTGTGACTTCAGGTGAGGGAGCTGAAGCGTGCTCTTGTGTGCCCAGCATTGTCTGAGGAAGGTCAGACACTCAGTCACCATTAACCCCAGACCTTCACTTGGCAGTGGCTCTCGGAACTGCTGAAACAACTCTTTTATTTGTTTTTTCAGTTTGCTGACCCAAGAGTCTGAGAAGTAGGAGAGAAGCGAGATGGAGACAGCCATCAGTCACAACTCCTCCTACCACAAAAGTAGTGACTAACACTAATTACACCTCAGACCTGTGCTTGAGCAGACCTATTTTCTCTGTGAATTAATGCCAAGTGACCTACTTTCCTACATATGACTTATTATTTGTGCTGCTGTTCTATCAATTTTGAGGCTGTTCTGCTGCATTAGAATGGAAAAATCTAATCCAATAAAACTCTTCTCATTGAAGGTAATATAACCTCATCACAAAATATAAATTTATTTTTTTATGAGGAGATAGCATCTCTGGACAACATTTAGACTGTGGGAATTAGCTGAGATCTGCTTTAGTAGACTAAGAAAAACAGAAAGAAATATAAATACGTTAATGTTTGGACATAAAACCTAAGATAACATGAAAGAGTACATTTTAAAATTTTAAAACTTGTTTGCTTATAATATTCCAGAGGTATTTTTTTCCTAAAGGAGCACAATGTTGGTTTTATGAGACAATACATATTTTCTATTTACATTCCTTTTGTCCCATTTTTCATATGCATTATGTCATGATTTTATTATACCTCATATTTTATTTATTCATTTATGAGTCTGATATTTTTTATTTCTTGGAATATTATTGGAATGTTTACTAAAACACAGATAATGAAAAATAAAACCACACACCTCAGATGCACATTTTGTTTTATATGCAGTTATAAATGTATTTCCTTAGTGATTCAAAACGTTCATTCTCTACACAGCATCTTCTTCCTGTGCTGCATGAGCTCTAAAGAAATCTCTTTTAAAAGCTGGTTGCATAACTTTAATAACTGAAGTCTCAAAGATTTCAGCCAGCAAGAAAGGCAGAGTATTTGGGGGTATAAGTAGGTCTCCCCAATAAAATAGAATTGCCAGCAGAGTTGAAAGACAGTGGTTTAAGGAATGGAAGAAATCACTGGAATGCAGAATAAAAAATGATGGCATCTTGATTGCTCAGTATGATAACCAACGATCTCACTGTCTCCAGCACTCTCCCACTCACCTGCAGGACAAACATGACACCCAAAGATAAACATCGCCAAGTTTTTAATGGTGATACACCCACCACACACACATTAAAGCAGTTAGGAGCACCATCGCCAAGCTGCTCTGCCCTTCTCTTGCATTTGTGCCCCTTGAAATGGACAATAATCAGGGACCGGGATTCGGTCCACAGCATGCCATCCTGGCCCCATTGCCATGACACACTGAGCTGACGATTGAGCCTGGGCATGGTGGTGAGCGCCTGGAATCCCAGCACTTGGGAGGCTGAAAACAGGAGGATCACTGAGAGTGATAGTGAGACCCTGTGGACCCTGTACTAAATACATAATAAAAATAAATAAATGGACAACAAGGACTCCAAGGTGTGGAAAATCACCTATGCATCACAACCTCCTGATGGGGCTTTTAGGAGTAACACCCTGAAGTCTGAGCCCTAAAGCACTATGCTCTGCAATCTTCTTTCTCTTTATGGAATCTGCCTGCACTGATAAAGGCTGTGTTTATTTATTTTTATTTTTATTTTATTGAAGTACAAATATCAATGAGACAGTTTTAAGATACCTTGACAAGATGGATTTGATAATACATTGCAAACTGTTTTCATAATGTTTTGGTATCATAGAAGGTGCATACATGATATTATACTTACAAACATTATTACAGCATATTCTCTTAACAGTAAATTAAGAGAGTAGCTGTTTGCATATCTTATTTTTATACCTGAATTATATCAAAGATTCAATAATTAATACTTTCTACCTTGTTATTTTCCTAGTGATTGTCCATAGTACTAGCAGCTGACATAATATCCTGTCCAACCACCATTAGTGCAAATCTTGCCTCTCATAGGATATGTAGAAGCACGGCGTTATCTAACCCAACTGTACTGCCCATACACACACATCATGATTCTTCCTTTCTATACCCCTTCCTTTCTCTACACCTGCCAAAGATGGGCACTCCATTGTCATTCAACTAATTTAGGTGCCTGAACGCCATAACACAATCCAACACAGTCCAGCATTCCACAACAATAGTGAGTTATCTGAAGAAGTTGTCGACCATAGCCATTTACAGCTCAACTTACTATTGTGGCCCCACAGTGTATGCCTCATTTTTATACTTTTCTGCTGGATGGTTAAGACCTAGATAGAGCAAGACTTATATACCAACACATGTACTTTTTGTTTCTGATGAGGTCAGTGAAGTCCCCTCAGGGTTTATCTTGTAGTCTTATATCTTATTCTGTAGATCCTTTTTCTGTGTCATCCATGTGGATGTCATGGCCAATGCTTGACCAGTTTGCTCTCTGTGAGAGCCCGAAAGTTTTCTCTCCATGTGGCTCTCCCCAGGCACAGTATAGAACTTTGATCTCTTTCCTCTGTGGCTCCATAATCTCCTTGTTCAGAAAATTTGGAGCTCACCTGAGGTTCATGATGTTGCAGTACAGGTTCTCCTATGTCCTGAGTCTTCGCTGACCTTGAAAGGCTAGGACCAAAATGTTGGCTAGAAAGACTGTGTTTAGATGCACTCCACCCCACCCCAAAGCCTCATGTGGTCATAGTGGCTATTTGGAGGGAGCTGGATTTAGGGTATATGATGCTGGGCTCAAGAATGTGATGCTGGGATTGATTCATGGTTTAATGCTAGAATTAAGGGTGATTCCCCCACCCCCTCACTGCCCCTGATCCACCCTAGGTAGGATAGAAGGGATAGAAAGTTCACTGTTTCAATCTTATAGCTTGCTGCTTGCTGCCTTCTGCCTGCCATGAACTTTTGCTCATCCAAAATGTCCCTCTACCAAAGCCAACCTGCATTGGAGCCAACTATGAACTGAAACTTCTAGAAGCTATGAGCTACAATCAACTTTTCCTCCTTTAACTTTGTGTGGTACATATTTTGTCTCAGTGATGAGAAAATTAACTTGTGGTTTGTGTCTAGTTATCACCCGAAAGCCTCACTCAGCCTTGGGGTGGTCTTCTGGAGGTGTGATTAATCCGTGCTGGGATTATGGATGTGGGCGTTACACCTAGCCTGGGGCAGATAGCCTGAAAGCGATATAAGGAAGGGAGAGAGGCTTGCTTGCTGCTGCTGCTGCTGCTGCTCCACCCTTTTTGTTCTTGCTGTTTTGGTATTTTCTGAAACCATGGACTACTGCCCTCTGTCAGGTGCTACTCTGTCTTAGAGCAGCCAAGTATGGACCGAAATCTCCACAAATGGTGTAAAGGCTAAACTTTTCCTTCCTTTCTTTTGGGTGTCAGGTATTTTGTGCCAGTGAAGAAAGAAAAGTCACTGAGACAGTAACTAAAACAAAGGAAGAGCACAAAAAATACAGAAACTTATAAAGCAACGGAAGATGCTTCTGTCCACAAAACTCCCATCCAAAATGAAGAAATGATGGGAACTGAGATCTTGACCACCTTACCCTTTTATTCACCCTTGTTTGATAAATTAAAAGTGATTCAGTCTCATCATTCTAAGATTAGTTAACTTGTCACTTTCTCAGAAAGCTCCCCAGAAGCTCCCCTCTTCCTTCCTGTGTGTTTATCTTTATTGGGGTGCGACTTCCCTGGGGGTGGTGCCTTGGACTTGACAAATTGCAGGCTCCAGTTCTAGCCCAGAGTGTGACACACCTAAGAGATGTTCAGGAAAGTCACCTGCTGCTCCCAAGGGCTGTCACTTACGCAGCATCTCAGCTCAGTCAAAGTTGTCCTCATACATTCACCACATGTTTACTACTCAGAAGTTGCAGGAAACCTGGGCTAACTACCTAAACACACATTAGCACTGTAATGCAATGCAACATAATGTAATGTAGTGTATTAACATAAAGCTCACCATCATCCTGCAAGAAGTATATTTTTACCTGTTTTTTGTTTTTGTTTTTGTTTTGTGGCTGGCTCAGCCCACCCTGGGGGCATGTGGGGCATGTGGTGCATGCAGTGTGGATTGAACCATGGTCCCTGCACTTTCCTAAGCTTGCCTAAGCAAGCACTTTAGACCACTGAGCTATCTCTCTGGCCCTTTTACCCGTATTTTACAGGTAAGTAAATTGATGTCCAAGACAAGTTAAGAAGTTTTTCTAACCAAGGTAACAGATTCTGCATTTGATCCTGGAAATGTCTGATTTGAAAATGTTTTTCCTTTTTGTACTTCAGTGATATCTAGAGAAAAAGATTTCCATGCTGTGTTATTAACAGAAGAAAATAAAGTTAAAAACACAACCAATGGGCATGACCTTCCCGCCACAGCCTGCTTGCTGGTGAGATTCATGTTCTCATACTGTCTCCCCCTCCCCCACAATTGCCAGTAAGGCAATTATCTTCAAAAGCAAAAATCAAGATTACCTGAATTTGAAATATTATTAAGTATCACACTATCTGCCATTTTGTGTTTTATGTTCATGTGTTCAAAGTTTAATGTCAAAAATACAGTACAAGTGTTACTATATATTTATAAAAAAAAAACAGGACTATGTTATCTAGACTTTCACAAATGCCACTATGATGCATCAGGTGTAGATACACCTGTCTTACATCTGACAACCCTCCCCAAAGTGAGAAGCACTGCTCTAAAGAATATGTTACTAGTTACAAACATATCAACTGTAACTCTATACTTAAATCTACCTCTAGAAAATTTTCTTTCAATATATATTAAAATATATATTAAAAACAAAGCTGGGAGATAGATGGGTGGTCTAGTACAAGGGCCCAGGTTTGATCTCCAGTAGCACAAGCCGTGCCAGCCCTGGAACCCCGGGTGAACCACACAAGCCACCAAAACTGGGTGTACTCCTGTAATCCCAGTGTTGGGGAGGCTGAGAGAGGAGCGTCACTACAAGTCCAAGCTGTGTAGCCAGACCCTGAACCAAATAAGCAAACAAACAAATAAATAAATAAAAACCAAAATGAAAAAAATAGGATGGAGCCTATTTTTCTACAATTTCTACAGAAGAACATTGCTTTTGTTGGATGGGTGTCCACCCTACCCTTGTCTCTGATTTTGGGTAAATTATTCCCTGAATTCCACAGCAACTATCAACCCAGTTTATTAAAGGAAAAGAATTGCTTCCTGCTTGTAAGGTAAGTGCAAGGGGATATAAAACTCAATTTGTAAGGTCAGCAAGAGCTGCCAAAAGTAACCTTAGGACATTTGTCACGTTTACAATTCTATCACTATCACCATCAACAGAAGGGACCGGATTCAGGAGGGTTTACTCAGGAGGGTTTACGGCATTCAGGAGCTATGTCCTTCCTTCTCATGGGAGGAAGTGTTTCTGTAATTCCAGTGAGCTTATATGAACAAAAAAAATAGAATTTAATACAGCAGTATCTACAGAGGCCAAGTAATGGTCTAGGCAAACAACTGGTCTAAAAAGTGGTATAGAGAAACTGCCCCATGAAGTCAAGGTAAACATGCAAAATGTATCCTCAACCACACAGTAAAACAAAAAAAGACAAAAAGGGGCTCAGTGTAGAATACCACCAGCACATGAGGACCAACAGAGACCACTGATACAGTTAAATTGAGGTTTTGTTGTTGTCAGTCCTTACCCAGAATTCAGCTTTCTACAGCCATATTTTAAAATTCTATGGGAATTTCTGCTGATAGGTTTCAATGTTTGGTATGTTATGAGATTGTGATTTTTCAGGATTTTAGACTTTAGTGATTTTGAGATTTTTGACCTTCAGGATTACAGTATTCAGGATTATGGTTTCCAGGATTGTGGTACACACTGAGGGATACAAGAGCACAAAGAACAAGTTTGTATCCTGAGAGCTAAGGTTAAGAGGAGATGGCAAGAACTCTTTCGGTCACATGTCTTTTTCTCCACTAGACAGCAACTTTAAAGTCCAAGTTCTGTCTTCTTTGTGTCTCCAGGAATGTAGGTAAACATCAATAATCATGAAATGAGTGAAGAAACAAATGATTCGCCTTTGAAAAGGAGTCATCTTTATGAGTGGGACAGGGAACCATGAGACAATGCTTGGAGCACTGTCCATCACTCCTTCTCTTTATGAAACTCCAGTACAGCTAAAGGAGCATAATTATAAATGTCAAAAAAAAAACACCACTCTTAAGTACTTAGGGCATTAGGCTTTCCCGACTATTAGTAATATTTTTATTTAGTCCCAAGCATCCTTATGTATTTCATCAGGTGTAAAGAGGAATTTCTATAGAATGAGACAAGGTGCTTCTACTACACTAAACACAAATAGTTCATGAAGGATGGTTCACTATAATAATTTGCATAACAAATGCACTTCACAAGAATCTGTCTGACAGGCACCCAGTGTTCTAAACTCATGAATATTTTGAATATTTAAGTAGACCAGAGAATGTAAACAGGAGGGAGAAAAATACTTTTGCTAAAACTAATTTTTAAACAGAAGACTTAAGAGTTGGTACTTGAGTTTTCTTGCTGTTTAACTCTGATATAGATGATAGATAGATAGATAGATAGATAGATAGATAGATAGATAGATAGATAATTTTAAAAGAGTATGTAAAATAAACTGATAGCCAACAGAGCAGAACATATTTAAACAGGTTGTTTAGTATTCTGGTCCTAACGGGTTAAAGGCTTCAAGTGGAATATTCTGATCTTAGGCATTAGGCATTAATTTTATTCCTGACAGGAGATCTGGCAATGCTTAGCTCACATATTCTTGCAAATTACTGAAAATACCACATTCCCTTGAGACAAAGTGACAGCTTTATGAAATTAAGTAGTGTAAGCCAGAGATCCCAACAGCTACATTAAACAAACACACCTCCAGCAAATTTCTCTGCCCCTGCTCATGCAAATGGAATACAATCTTGTCTAAACAGTAACTTAAGGCACTCCACATTCAGCGCTGGAAAATCCTCTGATTCTGCGGCTTTGTTTTACTTTCAAGGCCTTTTTCACTCTTCCAGGAAAGTATGGAATCAGGGAAGTTCTTTCCAAGCTAGGCACTGGCCCAATAATCAAACAGCCAATGTTCAGACACAGGTAAACCTGACATAATTAATCCCAGCTATGGTTTTTTTACTCACAGCTTAAACCCAAGGAAATTACTCAGAAAAATGTGCACCATTACTAAATTTTAAACTAAATTGTTTTTTCTAATAAACACAATCCTTCACTTAAAGAAGAAGTCTGACTACCACGTGGACCACTTTTGCAGACAGAAAGAGAAACCTTTTCTAAACGTAGGCTGACATCTCTCCTTTGCTTCACTTGTTTTCTGTTCATCATTAAAACTGGGGGTGGGGCCTCCCTACAGAAAGCTGGGACCTATTTTCAGCCTTGGTTGTAAATCCTTGCCTGATTTCTCCTTTTTCTCCAGGACCGTGCAATAGACTTCTACACCTGTTGCCTTCATGCGGGGCTCTCAGATGCTGCTACTGCTCCACTCTGCTCTATTATTTGGGGTCACTTCCCGCCCAGGTGTGCTCACTTACATTTCACTCAGCTTACTTTCTTCCTACCGTGTCTACATCCACTGAAAGACAAAACTTTCTCCTCAGCAGCGAACTGAGAAAGACTCAGCAGAGGAGGCTCCAGAAATTTCATGTAAGAGGAATTAAATGTATCAGTGTGCTTTGACTTAAAGCTATAATTGCAGCAGGTATCAAAAAATAGGAAGCCAGTGACTATTATGGGAATGTGCTTCTAGGGACCGTGCTAAAAATCTCGGAGATAAACAATTTAAAGAAAGAAGGATTTAATTTGGCTCACAGTTTTGATGGCCTCGGTCCCTGGTGGTTTGGACTGGTGGCTGTGAGTCTGTTGAGGCAACAGGAGCGAAGGAAAAAGAAAGCCTGTTCACTTCATGGAAGCCAGGAAGGAGAGAAAGAGAGAAGGGGCAGGTCCTACCACTAGGTCCTACCTCTTAAAGCTTCCACCAGCTCCCAACAGACCATCACCTGAGAACCAAGCCTTTTTAGCACCAGAGCCTTTGCTGGACATTTAATATCCTATGCCAAGCACAGGACTATATTACCACCCCACCACCTGTTGCTGAAATCTCCCATGATCCTAATCATGTCCACCTGCCCTTTGGAAAGTCAAACCATCTGTCCTGTCTTTGTTATTCTCCCTCTCTCTGTGATGCTAATTTCCTGCACTGAATCTGGAGTCCTCAAGAAAAGGGATTAGTGAGCACTCAGAAAAGGCCAGCTCCAGAAGGTAAAGGTTTCTAGATTCAAACAATACCTAACACAGCAAAGGAAAAGATTTAAGATTAAGAATGATTTTAGTAACCAAAAAAAAAGATTTTAGTTCAGAAAACTTCCAGCGTCAGTTTTGTTTGTATCCATTGTGTGTAGACTCAGTCTTTCACAGAGGGGCCTCTATTTAGTTGTCTGTAGGGGGAAATGATGGATGCCTACTTTGTAAAGCTTCTGTAATCATCCAGCAAAGTGACATGTGAAGTCCCTAAAACAGTAGCCACGGCAGAAAGCACTCAAAAGCCCATTTTGCCTATGTTAAAATTGAACCTAGTCATTTCATTCCTGCCATATGCATAAAACTTATCCCTTGATAAGATGTTTCTTGAAGTTCAATGTATGCAAAGCAGGTAAGAGTTCTTTCTCGAAGGAGTAGACACCATCTTGGTAAGAATTTTAACCCTTCCTCTTTCATCTGCATTTTGAGGGCTACAACTACTCTTACCATGTGAAAATAATAATAGTTCCTGGGTAGAAAGTGTTCCTAAATAGCAAGACCTCATAACTCAATGCATCTATGTTTCTTGGAAGAAGTTACATCTCAAGTTTTAATCATGCTATAAACATAGGGGAAATATACAAAACAATCCTAGAGGAAATGCCTCAGTAATAGCAGTTATTTTGGGTGGTTTCATGGCAAAATAAGAAATACAATTCCCTCATTTTTACCTGCTTTCTAGCCTTAAGAAAACTATAATGGCATTAGTTTTTATATCTCTCTCTGATTCCTATGCAATGTCATCAAAGATTTTTTTTTTCTTTAAGTCACCTTTATGTTTTGCTCATCACCACATACTGCCAGAGTTTTAAATTTTTTTAAACATATAAGCAGCTGCTTAGATCCAGCAGACAGGTATTACAAGTGACATTTGCAAACATCATTGTTTCATGCCCAGATTGCAGATGTTTTGACAAGAAGAAAATACAAACCTTCACTCATTCTGGGGCAGACATTCTGAAGCTAAATGATTTACATGGTAATTGGCAAAGGGGAAATTCACATATTTTATAGACTTTTTATCAACTTAGGTTAAATTTCTGAAATGTAACTGCAGAAATCCTTGATCTTTCCATACTCTCATGTGAGTATATATGAAAACAGTATTTTGATGATGATATTTGAGGTCATGACACTAGACTTCTACAAATAAGGAAATTCACCAAAAACTTCTGCGTGTTGTTAAACTTGTATTAAGTGTAGAAATCTGTGAGAATGAGCCAGCAGAAAAACAATTCCTGACTTTTGTATTTGTCAATTTCCCCATATGCACAACTGTAAGGAAGAATGGCTTACTCTGCCCAAGTTCCAAAGAATTTGGTTTAAATTCTGGCTCAAGGGAGACACAGCACAGTGCAGGGGCAGGGTGAGAGAGAGCTATTCACCAAAGTGCATCAGGAAATAGAGAAGAGAGGAGCCAGAGCCGGGGCCAAGAACAAAACATCACCTTTCTAGCTGCGCCCCTAGCGACTAGGCCTTGCAACCCTGCCACACGTAAATGCACATTTCACTATGAGCTCCCTCAGGGATTAGTCCCCACAGGTGAGTACTGCACCTAGCCCCACGATCTCAGTGTTTTCTAAAAGCCCGCACTCTTCATGAACAAAAATCAAACTGCACAGGAAATAGTTGAAAGAATTAACAACTTGGACCACCTCTTATTGAGAAGTTTTTGCATGTAAAAAGGAATTACCAATAAAATGAGAAGACAACCCACAAATTTTGAAAAAAATCTTAATAAGCACTCAGACAAAGGTCTGCTCTCTATAATTTATAAAGATCTACAAAACATTAGGGCCCAAAAATTTAAAGACCCAATCCAGATATGGGCATCCAAGATGAACACAAACTTCTCAGAGGATGGAAATAAAGAAATGAATAAATATATTTTAAAAAACTGCTCTACATCACTAGCCATCCATAAAATGCAAGTTAAAGCAACACTGAGATACCATCTTACCCTAGAAACAATGGCTATCATAAAAACATCAACTAACAACTAATTTTGGAGAAGCTATAGGGAAAAAGGAACCTTTATCCACTGCTGGTGGGAATGTAGACTGCTACAACCATTGTGGAGATCAGTGTGGAGACTCCTCAAAAGAGTAGGACTGGAAATCCCATTCAAGCCAGCTATCCTCCTCCTGGGAATTTTCCTGAAAGAACTGAAAACATCATATCATAGTTATATATGCATACCTATATTTATAGCAGCACAATTTGTAATGGCCAAATCTTGGAAACAACGAAGATGCCTGCCACATGAGGAATGGTTGAAAAAGATGTGGTATTTTTGTACAATGGATTATTACTCAGACATAAAGAATGATAAATTTGAAGCACTTATATTTAAGTGGATTCCACTTGAAAGTATACTCATAACTGAAATAAACCAGATCCACGTGTGTCAATATCATACTTTTTTTAGTATAAAAACTCAAAAGAAGAAAAACAAATAGAAAGGTGTAACAACTAAAAAGAATTTAGACAGACAGGGTAAACTAAATTGCATATGTTGAAGGCTAATACTCAGCTTCTCTTCTAGCTGATTAACAACCTATGTTTGCAGATCAAAAGTTGGAGAAATGAAAGAGCTGCAAGGTCAGCCAACACTTTGGCCCTAGCCTTTAAATGTCAGTGAACACTTAGGACATAGGAGAACCTATATTGTAATATCATGAAACTCAGTTGTGTCCCAAATTTTCTGATCAAGGAGATTACGGAGCCATGGAGGAATGTAATCGATGATCTATAGTGTGCCTAAGGAGAGTCACATGGAAAGAAAATATTCTCTCAGGCTTTCACAGAGAGCAAACTGGTCAAGCAATAGCCATGACTCATCCACATGGCTGACACTGACTAAGGGTCTCCAAAGTGAGGTACAGGGTTACAGGACAAACCCTGAGGGGACTTGACTAACTTCATCAGATAAAAAAATTACATTTCTTGTTATATAAGTCTTTTTATCTCAGTCATGACCATCTAGCAGAAAAGTATAAAAACGAGGTATATAAAATAAGGCCATAATAATAAGCTGAGCTATAAATAGCTCTAGTCAACAACTTCTTCAGATAACCCACTACTATTGTGGACTGCTGGACTGTGTTGGATTGTTTCACTGAATTCAAGCACCTATAATAATTGAATGTCAATAGAATACCCATCTCTGCAGGACTAAACAAAAAAAGGGGGGATACAAAGGAAGGACCATTCAGTATTTGTATATATAGTTCAGTTAGGATAAATATATAGTGCTTTTGCATAATTCTATGAGAAGAAAGATTTACACTAATAGAGTTTGGACAGGATATCCTGTCTGCTTCTTGTACTATGGATAACCACTAGGAAGATAATAATGCAAAAAGTATTAATTATTGAAACTTTACTATAATTCAGCTTATAAAAAAAAAAAGATAGGTATACAGCTACATTCTCTTAATTCAATGAATAGAGGCATCTGCTCTAATAGTGTTTGTAAATAGAATATCATGCCTGCACCTTGTACAACAAAAAAACACTACGAAAACAATATGCAATGTATTAATTATTGAATCTGTTCTACTAATTGAAATTGTCCATTGCTATTTGTTCTTCAATAAAATTATGGAAAATAAAAAAAGAACTCAAAAGAAGAAATAGAAAGTTATAACACAATTAAAAGGAAAGCAAGAAATTGAGGATTATACAATGAACAGAGGGCAAGGAGAAAGGCTAGGAAACATGAACTATTTAAAGCCATACATTTATATGCACAAGATGGGTAAGGCAATGATCTTGAAAAACATCAGCAGAAAAAAGGAAAGAAAGAAAAACTTCAGCAGGTTTTTGAAATCAGCAGTTAATTGGTAGGATTCTTACCCTGACTAACTATATATGATAACACCTGTGAGCTAAGCAACTGCACTGAACATAGCAATGTATAATAGTAGGGCTATGCTTGGAATGCCTGTCATTCTGGTCTTCTAAATTCGTACTGCTTGTCATGGCGTATCAAGTATTGCCATACTGTCTCTCAAGTAAATGTTTATTTTTTAAAAAGTGTAAGAAATGAAAAAAGAGACAAGAAAAAAAGTCACAAGACTGTCCTGCTACAAGCTGTATATGGTTAGATTTCTAAATTTCTGTGTAAAGATATATGTGTTTATTCATTTTAAAATTTTTTTTAAATTTTTTTCTTCATATTCTGTAGGGACTTAAAGTTTAACATATCAATAGTTGGTGGAAAATAACTGTTCCATGTTATGCTTAAGATGTTTGATATTCAGACAGGTTAAACCCAACGGTATATGTTGTAGGGTATTAATAATAAGCTTCTCTTCTGGAAGGTTCTAATTTTGCAGATCAAAAATTTTAGAAAAAAAGAAGGGCTGAAAGGACAGCCAACATTTTGTCCCTAGTCTTTCAAGGTCAGTGAAGACTCAGGACATAAGAGAACCTACACTGTAACATCATGTAACTCAGTTGTGTCCCAAATTTTCTGATCAAGGAGATTATGGGAGCACAGAGGAATGTGATCAATGATGTAGAGTGTGCCTAAGGCACATGGAGAGAAAACATTCCTTCAGGCTTTCACAGAGAGCAAATTGGTCAAGCAATGGCCATGACTCATCCACATGGCTGACACTGACGAAGGATTTACAAAATGTGGTATAGGGTTCCAGAATAAACCCTGAGGTTTGACTGACCTTGTCATATACAAAAGTTACATTTCTTGTTATATAGGTCTTGATTTATCTTGATCTTAACCATCCAGCAGAAAAATATAAAAATGAGGTATTAAAAGTAAAGCCATATTAATATGCTGAGTTGTGAAAGGTTCAAGTCAACAACTTCTGACATTGCCAGTCCTACAGACAACCTAGGTTATTAACCCACTACTACTGTGGACTACTGGACTATATTGGAATATTTTGCTGAATTCACCCATCTACGTTATTTAAATGACAATGGAATACCCTTCTCTGACAAAACTAAACAAAAAAAGAGATACAAATGAATGAGTATTTTATATCTGTATATTCAAAATAGTTAGGATAGATATACAGCTACATTCTCTTAATTCACTGAATAAAAATGTTTGTTCTAATAGTATTTGTGGACAGGATATCATGTCTGCATCTTGTACAATGAATAACCCCTAAGACAATGATATGCAATGTATTTATTATTGAAACTGTCCTACTAATTGGTTTTGAAACTGTCTCATTATTTGTTTCTCAATAAAATTATTAAAAAATAATTAAATAAAAGACCCCACTCTAAACACATAAACTTTGGCGAACATTTTAGATCTAAACCACAAAGAGTAATTTTAATACAAATATTTGTTAACTGCCAATTAAAACAAGAACACTTTTATTGTAAACAATGAAACAAAAATCTCCTGTCATTGAGAATTAGGGCATGAGGTTTCAGTTAATGAATACAGAAAGAAAAATTGCCCAATTACACATTCAAATCCCAGAATGACCAATTGGAAAGCTCATTCAAATAGCATATTCAGAAGGAGAGATAAAATTGAGAAAATGGAAAATACATTTCTAGGAAAGCTCAAGGTGACTTCGAGAAGAATTTAAAAAGAAGTTAAATTTAGGTTATTTTTGTATCCCTCTGTCATCTCAGCATATTTACATTAGCTAAGGAAACAGTTCATTGCCTATGTTACAGTTCTGATTGTATACACATGGAAATGTCACTGTTATCTCAAAAGTCTCAACATCAATATTATAATTTAAACACTGGATGCATATGTGTTCTACAGAAAGAGTAACTCAGTTGTTGGTTAACTCAACAACTCATCCCAACCAAATGGATTTCAAATTAACTTTTTCACTTGATGCTTTTTGTGAAAGAATTTAGATGACATTCATTGTGAGAATGTTCTGAGCAATCAATTTCAATATCATCACTGTCTTTGTTACTATTCTCTTATTGATGAGACAAAATGCCCAACAGTTGAAATTAAAGGGGGAAACATTTATCTAGCTCACAGCTTGTGCAGGGTTCAGTCCTTAATTGACTGTCCCCAAGGCAGAGTGGTTTGCCAGAGGGGCATCTTAGTAAAGAACCACTTTATAGTAAGCAAAAGACCGCTAACACAAGCAAGAAAGGCAGAAGACAACCCTTTTGCTGCCCCTTATATTGTATTCAGGCTACCTGGATCAGGCCATACCAAACCAATCAGCAGTCTGATTTATAATCACCCAAGCACTTCTAATCCTAGCATTACACCCCAAATCAGTCATGCATTCCAGATTCAGCTAACTGAGAAAGCCCTACCTATAACTGCATGAGGTTTTGAGGGGATATCTAAACACAAGATAGCAAATACTATCTCAAAACGATTGTGTTAACTGAGACACACACACACACACACACACACACACAAAGCTAACCTCTGTCCCATCATCTGCAGGCTGGTCTGTACCTTTAAGAATTAGTTTCTTCTTTTCAGGTACAAGCCTAAGCAATTTAAGAGAGCTGTCATCTCAGTGCTCATCTCTTTTTCTTCCTTTCTTTCTATTCTTTCTTTTCTACATGGAGCTTTAATTAAAAACAAAAATTCTTACCCCATGGTGGTTCAGTTGGAATACATTTATAAAATTAACTTAGAAAAAACTTGGAGTGATTAGTCATATTAGATATTCTGTCAACAAACCCAGTTCATCCTAATCAGTCATAATTAACACTGATGTTTGATGAGAGGTACATGTAAGAGTAGCAGGTTGACATGCTGAGCCAGCCCACGAGGGATCTGGGTGAAATCTGCACATTTTCTTCAACTTGGAAAAGAGGTATGTTGGCTCACTTTGGCCAAAGAAATCTATGCAATGTGCAGCTCCTAATGGATATAAGTCTGTTGTGAGCATGTTTAGCCAACTTGGCAGGCAGGTTTCAGTTTTCTCCAGGATATAAATTCTGAAATCTTGGCACTTCTGCAAAGTCAAACACTACCTAACCCGCACTTCCCATCGTGATCCTCCAGCCCAAGAACACTGGAGAATTCCTTCCAGCAAGAGCAGAAATAATTAAATTAGCGTACTTCTGTGGCTGAAAGAGCCCACTGGATAGCGGAGGTGAGCCAGAGCTGGGCACCGAAGCATGCCGGACTCATCATGCAGGTTGGCGGGGAAGGGGCTCCTAGAAAGCCTTGCGTCTCACCGGCTCACATCGCCACCTAGACCATCTGCACCTCCGTCCTATTTCCCACCAAATGTAAGTGTTGCCTTTTATTTAACTCACTTTCGTAACTACTTTACAAAACGGGGTATTTTAGCATAGAAATCTCGTATTTCTCCTTCAAAGTAGGAGAGAAACAGGGTCTAGAATAATAATTAGAATCTTTGAGCCCACCAGGAATTATATTCTTTCATCCTACCCATCTTCATACTCTCAGAATGGATCATTCTTTTCTCACACTTGGATTTATTTCTAAACTAATTACTTTACATCAGTCTACAATCATGAATCTTCTCATCTTAAGCTCCCCTTCCTCTATATCTTAGTTCACTCTTAATTACCCACTTAATTTTTCATCCTTATGCTCTGATTTCTACCCAGAAAGGGTAAAAGAGTGGGAATTTTCCTCCCCATAATCTCACCTGCCTGAATTAATGTTCTCTGGAATAGTTGACTGGGCTGAACATCCACACTTTGACTGCTTCCTGCCCCTAGGACCCACAGCACATACTAATTCTCTGAATATTCCCAGCAGCCTCTTGGATTTTTCTTTCTCTTCTTAAATACAGATTTATCTATAGTATGTCACTACAGGCCTTAATCCACTGCTACAGTTAATGGTGAATGTCAACTTGAGTGGGCTAAGAGTTGCCTCATGGGCAATCAAGCACTCACTATGTGTGAGCATCCACAGATTATTGTAAGATGGATCCAGAAACTGATGAAGCATTTCCCTGAATTGAATGACATCATCCCTCAGGCTTGCAGCCCAGATAGAATGAAAGAGGAGGAAGGAAGAAGATGTCCTCCATTGTAAAAGCTCTAGCAGGTGTGTCTTCTTCTGCTGCCATCACTGTGGGTACCACCTATAGCTTCTTTGGCCTTTCAGGGTGGGTACACATCAGGAAGCTTACAGACCTTCAGTCTCGGGCTGCACTGCATCCTTGACCCTTCTGTCCTCAGCTTGCAATTTCTTGGGCTGAGCAGAGACTGAATCTTCCCCCCAACACTCAGAAAATTACCTCTCGTCTTGGAAGCTTATCTAATAAATTCCCTTGTAAAATAATATGTGTTTTGTGTTAATTCTGTGGGTTCTGTCTTGCGAGGGAACCATAACCTGTACGTCTTTTGCTTAGTCCTCTCCTTTGACAATCCCTTCTACTTCTATAAGATGACAACTGGAACAAATGATTATTTACATACTCCCTCTGGGCTAAGGTAGAATGCAGTCATACCCAGAAGTGTTGATGCTATTTGACTATAATATGAAATCATATATTTGCATTAAACAAAATAAATGTAAATATCAAGTTGCGCAGTAGTCTGACCAGGCACTGCTGATAAGTGGCATAGAGCAGGTACTATGATTCCTGTTCCAGTGTCTCCCTGTGAAGCATGTGACCCGTAATGACGCATCAGGCCAACTGCTTCAGGCCCCTCATTGCTACTGGTGCAGCCAGTGCCAGAGACCCTTACAAGTAATAGAGCCAACATTTACAGTGCCTGAGGAAATCTACCTATTCGATAAGGATCACCACTTCCACTGTAGGAGTTGCCACCTAGAAAGTGCCTCACATGCTCTGCAGTCTACATCACACCTGCCTGAACAGCCACACTGCCCCCTCAGGTGATCCTCAGATATGGGTGTCTCCAATTCCAATGCAGTGCATACTGTGCCCAAGCTCACTGTTATTGTGTCTGGATGTCTCCCCAAGGCAGGCTTTTCAAAGGGAGCTGAATTCAGAGTGCATGAGTGATTCATAGTGCAATTCTAAGATTAACAGTGCTAGGATTAAGGATGGGTGATTGCTGAATCACTGATCAGATGGCAACACCCTAATCCCTGTAGACTGAATACAATATAAGAGAAGTAAAGAGGCTTTCTTTCCCTTTCTCTCTCTCTCTCTCTCTCTCTCTCTCTCTCTTTCTCTCTCTTTCTCTCCCTCTCTCTCTCTTTCTCTCTCTCTCTCTCTCTCCTCTCCATTGTTTCTCTTTCTGTCATCTGCCACCATGAACTGTTGCCCTTCTGCCACGTGTCACCCTGCTTTGGAACCAACAAATTATGGACCGAAACTTCCACAAACTGGAAGCTAAATAAACTTTTTCTCCCTTTAACTTTGAGTGTTGGGTATCTTGTCTCAGAAATGACAAAAGTAACTAAGACACTGACTAATCGCAGCCAAAGAAGCAACCTGGAAGATGACATTATGGTACTCAGATAAAAATAGTTCAACATCACATAACAGCCTAATACCTCAAGATGTGTCTTCAGGAGAAAGCTGCTTCCTAGGGAGGCCATCTCATAAAAATTCTGGAGACACACATTCCACAAACTATGCAAATCTTGGTGTAGGAACACAAGACTAGGTGACATGACACCTCCAAAGATGACTTGTAACTCTCCAGTAACATATTGTAAAGAAGTCAAAGTGGATGAAACACCTGATACAAAAATTTAAAATATTTTTTAATTTAATGCCATCTAAAAGAGTACAGATAAACAGCTAAATAAAACAGGGAGACAGAATATGAATGAAAAATTCAGCAGAGATAGAGATTTTGAAAATTAAACAAAAATAACATAATGAAGGTTAAAAATAATATGAGTATCTCAACACATGCAGAGCAAACATTTGATAAAATTTAGCATCTATCATAATTAAATTCCTATACAAATAAGGCATAGTAGATAAGGCATTTATTATCTCAGCATAATAAAATATGTATATTATAAATTCACAGCCCTTATCATACTTACAAGGGGAAAATTGAGAGTATTTTCTCTAAAATCAAGAAAGGCACAAAAGTTTCCACTCTTAGCACATTCAATATAATGTAAGATATTTTACCCAAAGAAATTAGGCAAAAGAAAGAAATATATACAAATAGAAAAGGAGACTGTCACATGCTGATATATGATCCCTTACACAGAAATTTAAAGACTCCACTAAGTGATAAGTGAACTTAGTAAAGTAGCAGGACACAAAATCAGCATACGAACATGAGCAGCTTTTCTCTACACCAGTACCAATTTGTTGAGAAAAAATCATAAAATCAATTCCACTCACAATAGCTACAAATAATGAAATATCTAAAAATAAACATTCATCGGAAGAAATGAAAGACCTCCCTCTGCAACAAAAATTATACAATATCAATGGATGAAATTAAAGATGCTGCCTCTTGGGTCCTCCTTTCCAAAATGATGAAAAAATGAAGGAGTCAGGTCGTGCCAAGAAGGGCCGCAGTCCTGTGCAGCCTATATGCACGAACTACTCCCGGTGCACACCCAAGGATAAGGCCATTAAGAAGTTCGTCGTTCAGAACATAGTGGAGGCCCCCTCCGTCAGGGACATTTCTGAAGCAAGTGTCTTTGATGGTTATGTGCTTCCCAAACTGTATGTGAAGCTGCATGACTGTGTTAGTTGTGCTATTCACAGAAAAGTGGTCAGAAATTGATCTCATGAAGTCCACAAGGACCGAATTCCTCCAACCTGATTTAGACCTGGTGCTGCCCACGACCTCCACCAAAGCCCATATGAGGGGAGCTGGGTCTTAATGGACTGAAGAAAACTCCCTTGAGAAAGAAAGAAAGAATAAATGGAATATTATACTTTTAAAAAAGAAAGAAATTAAAGATGCTAAAGTACAAAGACCTCCTGTATTCATGGATTGGAAGAATCAATATTATTGAAATGACAGTACTACCCACAGCAACTCACAGACTCAGTATAATCCCAATCAAAGTAATAATGATATTCTTACAATCCTAAAATTCATAGGGAAGCACAAAACACTTCAAATTTCCAAAACAATCTTAAGAGAAAAAAACAAAACTGAAGTTATCAAAATATCTGATTTCAAGACATATCACAGAACTGTTCTTACCAAAACAGCATGGTACTGGCATTAAAACAGACATACACCAGTTGAATAGAACAGAGGGCCTCCCTCGAGGGACTGCGCTCTATTTCTTTTAGTATGTATGTTTAAAGTTCTCCCTAATAAATCCTCATCTGTTTCTTAATGGCATATCCTGAAAATTCTTTTTCGGTGGTGGAAGTCAGGGAACCTTCAACCTGTCCATGGGTAGGGTAAGTCAAAGTTCTCCATCTCTGCCTAGGGAAAGTCCTTGGAGCCTGCGCAGTGGTATTTGTCTTTGCAAACCAACAGTGGGAGGTAAATAAAGCATCAAGACTATGATTTTTTTCTTTTTATGTATTTGGTACAGAGTCTCACTACGCAGCTTGGTCTTGTAGTGATCCTTCTGTCTTCAACCCCCCGCACCCAGCACTGGGATTATAGGCATACCCACCACACTGGTCTTGGTGGCCAGCTCACTGGGCGCAGGGGTAGGGCCAGAAAAACATGTGGTGTCGTGAATCACACTCCAGTCCCTGTGCTTGACTGGAGTCAAGGAGGACTAAGCAGGAGCTTAGTCCTCTGAGCTATCTCAGACTATGATTTTAACTATTGAAAGACGATGGCTTATCAACAACAGTGAACTGTAAAGGTTGATACATTGTGAAGAAAAAGGAACTCGCACTGATAGTTGGAATATAAGTTAGTACAGCCACTATAGTACAGCAATATAAGGATTCCAGAGAAACAAAACATAGAATTATCGTATGATGCAGCTATCACCTCCTGGGTGCATCCCTAAGAAAACAAAGCCAGCACACAAATGAGATACTAACATTTTCATGTTTATTGAAGCCCTGCTTACCATAACTAAGATATGGAATTGGCCCAGGTGTCCATCAACATCTGAATGGTATAAAAAAATCATATATGTCATAATGTGCAATATATATACATATACATAGATAGGTGTACACTACATGTTCTTTCACACATCAGGAAAGCAAAAAGAGGAGAAAGGTTGATCTGGAAGTAGGATAGCAAAGAGGGAAGGGGCACCAAGGCCATCAGGAAGCCAGAGCAGAAACGTGGGTGGCTATGAGTGGGACACGCCACATGTGTGGAATGTGGAAATATAGTGGATTCTATCGCCATGTGCAATCAATATGCTGGTAAAATAGCTGAAGTCAATTTCATTTCATTCTTCTCCCCAAAGGATTTTTTTTCATTTAACTGAATGCCATGCTCAATTATAAAAGAAAGTTAAGAAACAAAAAACACAGATGTTGCTAAGTGCGAAACTAAAATGAATGCATGTTTAGAAGAGCCATAAACTTTCTGAGAGAATTTACCTTTTGTCCCTTAGTTCTCCCTTCCCTAATCAGCCATTTCATTTTATCTTCGTGACCAGTTCTGTACAGCTTTCCCACAGGACACTTACACTTTATATTGACTCCTGAATTCTCAGCTCCTCCCACACCTGCTTTGGTCAGGAGGGATCCTATTTCTGTACTAGCATCACAATAGAGTTTGGACAGGATATCATGTCTGCATCTTGTACTATGAATAACTACAATGAAGACAACAATATGAAGTGTATTAATTATTGTAATTGCCCTACTAACCTGTTTTGAAACTGTCTCATTGCTATTTGTTTCTCAATAAAATTAATAAAAAATTAAAAAAACAAGATTGATAGAAACCTGTCTCAATTCTGGGAGTGGTGGTACACCCCTGTAATCCAAGTGCTTGGAAGTCTGAGGCAGGAAGATCTCTGAGCACAAGGCCAGCCTGAACTGTATAATGAGATCATGTCTCAAAAGTCCAAAAGGAAAAACCCAGACTCAACATCTTATAGTAAGTCCTGGAGCAAGGACCGGCTTGATTGCTGTGTCCCCGCTGCTGCTAGGCCTACAAATTCGTATTCATCCTTTTTTCATCGTTATTCTTCCCATCCTTACTTTTCTTTGCCTAAAGTGTTTCCACAATATCCAATCCCTCTGCCATCATTTCCCTCACAGAAATGTCCTGCAATTCCCAACATGTATGGTACCTGGATAGAATGCCTTAGGCTATCATACAGTCTTACCTTTCTCTGATTCTCTCCTACCAAGTTCTTATGTTTAGATCTTACACCAAGATTAGCATGTCCTAATGGGTGTGGTGAGAGTTAAGCAGTCAACCACTGAACACCTCGTAGGGTGGGATCAGTTATCAATCCACGGGGAGCTCCCCACCCCATGGTGGATTACCATCTGCTGTGGAAGTGGAGAGAGGTTTCCCCTCACTCCACTGCTCTCTTCCATGTGCAGCACTGCTGCCTGTTCCTTTGAGCATTTGGTGTTTCATATATGTGTAAGTTTTTCTCTATGTGATCTCAGCAGGGATAAATGAGCCTATGATATTAAAATGTAATTTCTTCAGATCTTTGCCTTTAGGATAAGCACTAAGGTGCTACCATCAGCCAAAAAATTTATAATCTCATTTAGAAGCAGTGAGCCACGCTATCTTTCCTCTGACACTTCACAATTTTCTATGGTTTTGTGCAAAGGCCTTCTTACAAACTATATACAATGTTGTTTTTGTTTTAGCTACTTTACCATTCCAAGAAAGACTCACTTAGGAAAGGCATGAAGTAAGGGCTATGTCCCTCAGCTCCCATTCTTTTGAAATGCCAGGATGAAAAAGCGACTTATCTTTCATCTCCTCGATTCTGCTGTGTGGACACTCTCCCTCTTGCCTGGCTTTTTACCTGGACCTTTCAGAGGAACTCTGTCACTGACACTGAGCAGATCGAGTTTTGTGATCAGCAAAGAACTCTAAATTGACAGTCCTTGTGCTCTGAAGTATTTCTTACCCACGTATCCCGAGGTTAAACTCTTCAGCCCCACCATTAACCAAAATCAAAGACAAGGTTTTAGTTTTTCTGTGGACAATTTTGCTTCTTCTCTCACTTCAGTTAGAGATAGGTTGTTATTACTAGCTCATTGGATACTTCATTTTTTCCTTTGATTTTTTAGGTAAAAAGTATGTTATGCTATAAAAAAGTGTACCAGTTTTAAAATTCTGTATTTCTTTCTTAACCCATAGTTAGGATAGAAGTAGAAGGCATTAGACATGATTTTGTTTAAAAGCCTTCAGAATAGTGAGCAGTTGGTTTAAATTTAATTTGAGAAAGAAGCAGGAGCTATAGACAGATGATTTCTTGAGCATTCTAAAAGGATCTAAGATTTAGAATGCCTTTGAGGATTGAAACTTTCTTAATAGTCTCCTGCCACCCTCCAAGAAAATGGGGAAAGGCACAGTTTTAATTTCATAAATGTAATTTCATTGAAGATTACAGCTATCTTAGTTTTATCAAGCATAGTAGGCACACATCCAGAGAAAGAAAGAGAACCAGAGCTGTAGCCACATGAACTGCAGAGGAATAGAATAATGTAGTGCTAGTCCAGCAGTTGAACACAGTGAAGGTCTTCATTTCCTTCCTTTTTGGCAACTTCCAAGATACAACTTTCCCCAAATTAGACGTACGAGACTGGCACCAGAGTTTTCATTCTCTAGCTCAAAAGCCACTGAGTCACACATTCAGTGGCTGCTGCAAGCATCAGCAAGGCATTGCCACTAAAGCAGATTTGAGGCTTTGAAAATATAAGAGAAGTGGTCTTGTATGTCAGGGAGGAGATCTGATGGAAAACAACCAAAATTCTCAACCAATGTGAAGAGGCAAAGAACTAACAAGTGCAGTAACAACTGAGACAAGAGTGTTGCATGCTATGCTTTCTTTGTGTGCTTAATTTATTTTGTTATTACATTATGATATACAGTGAAATAATTATACAACTCACTACAATGCCCAGTCTGTGGGAGCCCTGAGTTTGCTTTGTTGCAACTAGACAAGGCCATCGGGAAGTGATAGGAGACAGTGACATCAGCATGTCTTGCTTATTTCCAATTACTCTGTTGTCTTATTTTGGTTACTGTCACTGCAGACAATCTTGCTTTATAAATATAATGTGATGAAAATGGAGGCAGGCTTTTGGGGGCATTCAAGACACAGTGTACAGTGTAGGGAAAAGATACAGATGTAACTGATAAATAAAATAGATGAGTCATGTGGTACACTTTCAGGAGTAAAATAAGTGTTGCATTCTGACTTCAAGCCTGACATAAGGTGCAACTGTACAAATGTGATTGATGCACTTGCCGCTATAAAGCCTATCACAGTGTTATCAGTGAGTGTTTTACTAGAGGAACAGATATAACACAAGATGTAAAAATGTATAAGAAATTACAAGACCAGTCACAGAATCTGATGAGGAAGCATGTGGAGGGCATCTGCACACAGCGGAGGCTGAAGGATTCAGTACAAGGTCTGGCATTCACCACAGTGTTCCATGCAAGTCCGTATCAAGAGGCTGATGGGTCTGCACCAGGAGACCAGAGGGTCTCAGGCGGAGGCCAAGGAGTCTGTGTAGAAGGCAGGAGATGACGTCCAAGCTGACTGTGAAGACCAGAGCTCTGGCAAAGACATGGAACCTGAATGCTACACTTTTAAGCAAACCCCTGAAGAAAATAGACAGTCTCTTGTACACTTTTAATATTCTGTTCACCCCTAAATTTCTGGTTTCATCCAACACAGAGTCCCCTTCTCTTACTGCAAGAAGCAGTATAACTCAAAAGGACAAAATGATAGATTGAACTAAAAATGTACATATTTAACCCCTGATCTAACTTTAAGGAAAAGTAAGGGGCCTGGTAAGTACTAAAAAGTCATTAGTCAAGTTTCACAATATGTACATCTTTTCTTGAAAATCCAGCATACCACAACGTTCTCCTGCATCGAAAACAACAAACATCCCATGCAGGTGATCAGAACCATTTGCAACACTTGGATGAAAAGGCATATCAGTTTCTGTGAATGGGCTTTATTTTTCAATCACGTTTTCCTCTGTGAAAACCTTTATTAGATTCTCAACTCCAAGTATATTCTGACCGTATAATTTAACAGAAAGCTGCACTTCCATAAGCCTATTTTCATCATGCAGCCAATTGTTCATCATGAATATAAATACAACCCATAGGCTTCAGCAAGATGTGGTACACTTTCAGGACTACCTTAAAATAAAAGTTGAATAAATTGTCACTGAAAATTACACAGCCACATTACCTGTATTTCGAATTGTACTGATTAAGTCTTTCATATACCCAGCCCATTCAACAGAGATAATTAGATAGCACAAGAAGCTCTAGCATTATAAAATCAAAGAATTTAAGTCTCATTGTAAGCTAGAAGAGCCAATCAGGCCTGTGTTGCCTGTGTTGCCTGTGTTTATAAGGCATGACTGCCACCTTCTGGCCAACACTAAAGTTGCAACATCTGTTCAGGAGCCACCTTTATCTGCAATCTGACCCTGACAGGGTTTCCCTATAGCCAAATGTGCTATTTAACGTTAGCTGCACACTGGCCTCACTGGATGTTAATAATTTTGTAATCAGACCACACAGAAAGAGTTTGAGCTCTGATCATTAGACCTTACACCATATATGCATGGTATATAACAAGCATGTATATTTGCTTGCTCATTTTTAAAAACTATCTTTGCTTCATAGAACGTAGTCTCCACCAGAGCAGCAATATTCTACTCATATGTACTCTACTGGGCCGAGAGCAATACCAGGCACATTGTGCCTATGCACTGTATAGATAAATGAAAGTGTAAATGAGCAGAAACAGAAGACGGCTTTAAGGCAATATGGCACATTGGCTAATAGCCTAAATTTTATAAAAACAAACAAGAAGCAGCAGTGAGATAGCACAGGTACTGGGGTTCCATCCTCAGTGCCACGTGCTGTGCCAGTCCCGCCCCCTGGCAGTCTGAGCTGGCCACCAAGAACAGGCTTGGCGGTGCACACCTAAATCCCAGAGATGGGAAGGCTGAAAACAGGAAGATCACTAAGAGTCCAAGCTGTGTGGTGAGACCCTGTACCAAATACATTAAAAAAATAACAGACATGAGTTGAAACTGTGGCTCCTTTTATATCCTTTATGTGTTGGACTTTAGTCACATTTCTTAATTTCTTTCCACCTCAATTGCTCATCTATAAAATAAAGATAACACCATAGTAGTCAGAACAATTAAAAAGACAAATGTTTATAAAGTGTGCAAAGTACTTAATAACTAATATTATGACAACTGCTATTAAATTCTAATTTAATATAACTGACAAGACAGAAATTTTAATGAAGACATGGAGTTTTCTTTTTAGTGTTCACGTCAAGAGCTCTTCCTTCTCCACTCTCCTGTTCAGAGCTCCCAATCCCTGTCTGACCTACAGAAGCCTCCAGCCACCAGCTCAACAGTCAATGTCTATTGGGTATCAGGATTCAAGTAGTCAGAAGTCCCTGGGGTCATCAGGAGGTTATAGTCTAAAGATGTCTGGCAATATTCTGAAGGACTTCAGTCACTCAGAAAGCTCTCTGGAAGGTTTCAGAACGTTTTCAATTTGTATCAAAGCAGATGTCCCATTTTGTTACCTAACAGGGAACCATTTTGCATTTGCAGGGAGCTTGATGCCCATGAGCGCTTCTGCCAAAACTTATGGTGGGCAGCAGAACAGCCAATCCTACGGAGCTCTGGTGTCTCGTGGGGTCCGGGGCAGCGCTATTGCTGATTCAGCACATGACAGCATCATGGAGAACCCGTGATCTTTCCATGAAGCCCTGTGGCCCACAGTGCCATTTACCCTGACGTTAGCTCCTCTTCTCAATTCAAGTAGTTCCAAAAGAAATTTGGTCCACATAGCTTGCTTTCTCCCTGAGAAGGAAAGAACAGGTTCCAAAAGACTTTAGAGGAAGGTGCGGGATCTTTCTCATAAAGCCCCAGTAGATCATTTCTCCTGCCTCTTAGATCAAAATATCAAAATAGCCCTTTTTCAAACTGCTTGACTTGTAAGACGCAGCTCTTGGCTTAGTCCTTGATAGAGCAGGATTGTCTCTGGAGACACAGGAGGCCTTTACTCTTTGGGTTTTGTGGGCAGCATGGAGATGAGGAGATTTGCTATGGTTTGAACAAGGGGAGCATCCCTGAAAGGGGCCATATCAAAGTCATGGGGACTGGGGTGGTGGTACTGGGAGATGCTTCGAGCTTTGAGTAGGGAAGGCTGAGTGGGAGTGCCTCAGGTCATTGGAAGTGCTCTCAAAAAGGACTGGAGGCTCTGCCATAATGTGCCTCCAGAGGACCAAATCCAGAGGGCACTAGGTCTTGGACTTGAAATGCCAGAGCCATGAGCCAAAATAAACCTCTCTTTATTTTAAAAGCAGCCTGTGTCAGGAATTCGATTATAGTAATGCAGAGCTGACTAATACAAGATCTGATAAAACCCAGTTTTGTTTAAAAAGAAAATGGAAAGATTAGAAGTAGGTCAGGCAATTCCACATCCCCATATGAAGGGTTATAAGCAAATACAGTGGCCAGAGTGGGAAAAACAGTGGTAGTATGTTGAGCTGTTCTTAATTTTTTAAATCAAGATTCTTGAAAGCCAGGTATGATGGTACATGCCTGTTGTCCCAGCTACTTTGGAAAATCAAGTAGAAGCATCCATTTAGCCTAAGAGATTGAGACAGATTGCAGAAACATGCTGAGATCCTGAACAAAATGATAGGAATTCAACAGTGGTTGTTGTATTGCATACTATTGCCTTCAAATTAGTTGTTCAGATTACCAGATATATTACCATGCAAATTTGCTCAAAATAATTTTAATAAGAGTAAAAAAGTTGAGTATTAACTGTTCTTTTCAAGAAATCCGTAGTAATCACCACCACAATAATCCAAGCTATCCTGTGTAATTGCATATATCTTTCCCCCTCCTTTCTTTCTTCGCTCCTTTCCCTCATCCCAAGTGTTACTTCCCTTTGAACAGTTTCTTTCCCTCTGTTGTACCTTTCAGATAACTATTTACTCTTTTAAGATCTGACATTAGGGAGACAGTACAATAGTGTTTTGTTTTGTTTTGTTTTGTTTTGTTTTGTTTTGTTTTGTTTTGTTTTGTTTGAGGAACCAGGGATTGAACTCAGGCCCTTGCGCTTACCAGGGAAGCACTTATTCTACCAAGCTACCTCCCCGGCCCTCGACAATACAGTGTTTGCACATGTGGGTCTGATTTATTTCACTTATGGGTATGATCTGTAGGTGCATTCATTTTCCTATAAAAGCCTCAAACTTATTTTTTATAGTTCCATGAAACAATACTCCATGAAACGACTTCTTAAGGAAATGCTTTTTTATATTCCCTGTACAAATTGTATATGCTTCAATGGAAACACTATATATTTAGATCTACATTAATACAAAATTCCTAAAAAAAAAAAAACCTTCCAACAAATAGCATACAGATTTGCCAAGAACACCCTGCCACCAACATTCTCTGTGAATATAGATGTCAATTGTTTCACTGTGCCTCAGTTTCCTCACTTGTTAAGTACAGATGGAACAGATGGGCCCAAAGCTCTTTCCTAGCTTGCACATTCTTGTGTATGAATCCATATTTACCTACAACCTTAGATGCTATACATGATTTGCACCCGATTTTATTCACTATTCAGGTTCATACTGACCTCCTGTCAGGGGACTCAACTCTGTAAGGAGATGTGAAATGATACACAAGATTGAGGCCAGTTCCTTCCTTTGAGAGACTTTGTGGAGGAGGAGAGACAGATGCAAAAAAGAGTCAGAAGAGAGAGCAGCAAGCCATTGCTAGGCAGCTGTGGCCTGGAGGAGAGGAGGTGGCTTCTGGGGAGTGAGAGCGAGGGGAGGCTTGCAGGGTCTAGCTGTGCACGCAAGAGCAGGCCTGGCTTAGAACATGGAAACCAAGGAAGGGGTATAAGTGAACGTGGCTGAGTGAGACTCGGCTGAAAATGGTCATGAAGCTGATGGGGGCAGAATGAGCATGATTCTGGGGGACACCGATGCCGTGACTGGTGGCGAGTAGCCGCAAGCCCCTGCAACCTCCCACGCACCACCACTTTGGCTGCAATGCGCTGTACAGTGTTCACAATAACTCGGGGACAAACTATCAGACTATCACATTTTGCCCTCCAATTACCTTGGACATAGTAGGAAAATATAGTGGTAAATCTGGATGTAGAGTACAGGTCCCTGTAACTTGAAAAACCACAGATTTTTCCATACTTCTTGGTCTCTTAGAATGGCATTCCAAACATCCCCCATGGACCTAAGAATTGGGCTGCATGCCCACAAATCCACAAGGGCCAGTGTTTAGGAAAATAAAAGTACCTATAGAAACCTGTTCTTTTCTTCATACAAGTGAAAATAGAGCTTTACTGCTCCCACCAAGAAGGGCACTTTGGGATCTGAAGGCTATGGAGTTGCACAACTGAGATAATCTCACTAGTAGTAGAGTTAAAAGGAGTAGCATTTACCCTTTTATCTTAAAACTGGATTAAGGGCTGGCCAGATGGCTCAATGAACTAAAGCGCCTGCTTAGGCAGATGCAGGGACTGGGATTCAATCCCCAGCTTGCTGTGCTGGCCCTGCCCCCAGGGCACACTGACCCAGTGAGTGAGACTGTATTTGGGAGGTTGAAAACAGAAGGATTATCTGTTCTGATCTGTGTAGTGAGACCCTGTAGACCCTGTACTAAATACATACAAAAAAAGAAAAAGAAGAAAGAAAGAAAGAAAGAAAGAAAGAAAGAAAGAAAGAAAGAAAGAAAGAAAGAAAGAAAGAAAGAAAGAAAGAAAACCTGGATTGAGGGCTCAATATGAAAGCAATGAAGTCTCTGTTGCATTTGATCATAGGGCCACCAGGCAGAGGCTGTGAGCATGACAGGAAAAATGCAAACCACAGAAACTGGGCTGAGTTTGGCTGAGAGGAGCACAGACAGATGGACCTCACTCTCCTCCCACACCACATAGACACAGCACATCACCTCCAACACATGCAAACCAACCCTTCTACAGGAGACCTGGTTACCCCAGCACATGTTTTCTACTTGGAGTTCTCATGGTGGCTTCTGGAGAACAGGCACACATTCTGCAGGATCTCCTCGCAGTGTGACTATCACGTAAGGGACATACACAAGCTTTATCCTCTGGTCAGCACTGTCTATGTGGAAGTGAAGCATCTCTCTCTGCTCTGCCAAACACACTTCCCAAGAAGCCATGGGCCACGGCAGCTCAATTCTGCATCAGCCACTGTTGCCTCCCTTACCATTGTAAAAACTGCCTTTTGATCTATGACCTGCATTTAAAAACTGACATCTGGTGGTTAGGGTGCTAATTAGCTATTATTTAAAAGTTATTTCTGCCTTATTAACTGAGTTACTCTGTGATCAAATTATGGGATACTTTAGAGGAACTCAGGCATATTGATTGCATAATCCATAATGTGTGTAATTAATAACTACCCCCTAAAAAGCTATGTGTGAGAAACTGTACAGATTCATACTAGACAAAAAGCTAGGGTTCAAATGGTGCTTGTTCCTCACTGCCTTTTATTACCTATATATAAAAGGGAAAGCTTTCAAGGACAATGAAATCGGGATTGGATGCCAGAATTTATCACACTGTTACACAATTTGCATCCTTAATGTCTGTAGACTGGGGTCAAGAGGGAATCCTCTTGCCCTCGGTGCCTGAAGTGTCATTTTGCTGGGTTGGCACATCCATCCATAAGGGCCCTGCAGAGGCTGGCTTCTTATTGATAGTGTCACCCACCAGCTCCGAGTTACAGATGAGGACTCTGGTAAGGGCCAACACTATCACCACTTTACAGACAGGACCTGATGGATGGAGGAGTTCAGTCGTCTACCCCAGGCCCCACAGCTGGGAAGTGGGGGGACCAAGACGCGACTGCCATGCCTGTCTGGCCTCAGAGCTGTGTTCTGAGCCCCTCTGTTGCACCCTTCCTGGATGTGTGCCACCCCAAAACCCCATGTTTCTTTGACACAGTTCAAAGTTCCTCCTCTTTGGAGCAAAATAGGGGCAAATGTGAATAGAAAACAAAGGCACTGATAATATGATGAATAAAGTGGTAACATCTTACAGAGAAAAAAGTTACAAGAAATCATCAGTTGTGAGAAATCTTTAAAATTAAGATGGTTATACTATCCAACTTTAAACTGCTTACTGAGCAGTGTCATAGTCAATTATGTCTCCCATGTTCATTCATTAGGCTTTGCATGACAAGTCAACACAGACTAGGTCACAGAACAGCAGCAATTTATTTCCTTGCCAACCTGGAGATTATATGTCTAAGGCCAAGACATCAGCAGGGCTGGTCCCTTCTGACACCTCCCAGCCAAATCCTCCCAGGCTTGAAGATGACCATCTTCTCTCATCTTTATTTTTTTAACAATATATGTTGTATTGCATAGTGCTGCCTGAAAATTAATTGTTTAAGTTACCAAGTATATGCTTGCAAAACTGGTGGGAGAAAGTTATAAGAAATGAATGGGGCCAGGGAGATGGCTCAGTAGAAAAAGCGCTTCCCTGGCAAGCACAAGGGCCTGAGTTCAGTCTCTGGTTCCACAAAAAAAAAAAAAAAAAAAAAAAGAAAGAAAGTTATAATAATTTAAAAAGAGAAAAAATATTTAAGCATCAACTGCTCCTTTCCATAGACTAGCAGAAGTCAGCAGTACAATTATCCACACCATCCTGCTTACATACACAGACCTATCTCTTTCCCCTACTCCTTCCTTCTATCCTTTCCTCATCTCAGTATTTCTTTCCCTCTGAACAGATTCTTTCCCTTCTCACAGTATCTATTGTGCCTTTTAGATTTTATTTATTCTTTCAGCCTCTTACACGATTTCAACATTGTAATATTTGCACATGCAGGTCTCATGTATTTCACTTAAAAGTATGGTCTCTCATTGCATCCATTTACCAATAAAAACCTCAGTGTATTCTTTTGATACATGAGTAATACTGCACTGTATAAAAATACATCTTCTTTAAGCATCATTCAACTTTAATTACCTCTTCAAAGACTTTCTCTCTAGATATAGACTGAGGTACTGAAAGGACCTCAATGTATGTTTTCAGAGCAGATCAATATCCACACCCCTCACACACATGTGCACACAAAGACACACACACACACACACACACACACACACGCTTTTCCTCCAGACTGTCAGTAACATCTCCTAAACTCACTGTCTAAAGAAAGAGGAAAAATTTTTAAAAGTTGGAGACAAAGTTTTTTTCACATATGGAGTGAATGGGGAAAAAACAGACAGGAAGCTACGTGCCAGGGAGCAAAGTTCAGGGTAGCAAAAAAGAATTCAGCAGAAACAAGACAAAAAAGAAAATATTCCAGGAGCAATTTTAGCTCTCCCCACACAACAGAGATGGTAGAATTCTTCCTCTATGTACAAGGGTCCTTGAGTGTTTTGTTCGCTTGCTTGTGACTGTTAGAGAAATGATAACTACTGAAGGCTGTGTGTCTTTGGGTGACACAGAGATGGATGCCAAGGCAATTTTCCCGTGAGTTACCATCAGATCCCAGCTTGCTAATCTAATCAGAGGCTATGCAAACCCTTGTCATAGAAATGTGGTTCAAATATTTATTTCCTGATTCTCAGCCCAGTTTACAACAACAAAATAGAACTAAAAGGAATGCCAAGTGTTTGCAGTGAGAACAGAGGGCATCTCCTTGGATCCAAAGCAGTACAGTAATTCAGAATCAAACAAGCAGTGACCGCTCTGGCAACACATGCAATCAAACATGCAGCTGGCCAGGAGAGAAACCTAAATGACTCACAAAAGCTCTTTGGCTCAGTCTCTTGCTATGGAATTTCATGAAAAAAAATTTCAGTATTAAATCTCCTAGCAAGTTGCAAACAACATTTCCAATTAAAATCATTGTATTCTGGCCTTAAATAAAGCTGTTAAATAAGTTAGGCTAACAAGCTAATAAGTGGATCTCTTTCACAGTTAAAAGAGTATTGTCTTACACCACTTCGGGGGATCAGCTAACAATACAGAGGGAAAAGTTTTGCTCTGGTGCTATTGCTGTGTGAATGACATCTGTGTGGGGCTGTTAGGGCCCCTGGGCCAGCATGGTGCCACACACCAGCTGGGCAGGACAGCTGGGGAGCAGATAGCTACTGAGTCCTGGGTCAGGAGCCTCAGCTGGCCACTGATAAGCCAAGCCAAAGACATATTGCAATTTGGCCAGAAAACAATTTAATTGTGTGTGTGTGTGTGTGTGTGTGTGTGTGTGTGTTTGATGACCTGAATTATACAGTTTGCTGACAATTATTTGTAAGTAATGATAGTAAGCAATACAAATGCTCCAAGAAATTATTTCTTGTCTCTTTGAATGATGTGAAGGAAAACTATGATGTGAAGAAAAAAAGAAGCAGAGCCAGAGAAAGCGAAAGCAAATGAAATATTTCACAGAATATTAATATATGAGGTCTGGCCTACATGTATTCTTTTACTGACACCCAGCCCACAGAAACTCTTGAGTGTGAATGGATTTAAACTCCAGCTCATCCAATGCAAATTTAGGATATTTCTTCTTTATTGTTCATACCCAGAAACCACAATCCATCCCACAGTCCAGTTTTGTAGCCATAAGAATAACAAAATAAGGGACAATATCTGATGCCTAAGAACCTTAAGAAAAACAAATAATCACATTTTAAGGAAAATACACAAATCTCAAAATTTGGTGCTGATACTGGATCAGGTATGATGAGAAACACTCATGTCAATATTACAGAAGCTGTTGGGGTGGAAAGGGTGGCCCAGCCCTGGGAGCTACAGGACAGAGCAGAGTGCTAAGCAAGGGGCATGAGCTCCTACTGGAGTAAAGCTGAAGGCAGTGAAGGAGCCCAGCACCAGTAGGTGCACAGATGTGAGGCCAGGAAGAGGTAGGAGGAAGAGCTGGCACAGATCAACAGCATGCTGTCACCTGTGTTCCTGCGGGAGTCACTGGTCAGTGCTGACACCAACATCAAGATTAGGAGCACGTCCCATGACACTGAGGCCATGAAGTGGACATCAGTCCAGCCAAGTTGGTAAGGCAGGACATGCCTGAGCTGCAGGAGCTAGAAGAGATTTCAGCCAGAAATTTCCAGAGGGAATTGGAGGGTCCAATCAGGACAAGCTTGTGGTAGAGTTAACAGAACTCGAACAGGAGAAATTAGGCAAAAGTCTGCTGGACATCCATGGACCTGAAACACTCCCTCTACTAAATATTCCCTCTAAAGCTTACCATCAAAACTTCCAAGCAGGCAGAAGACCACAGGGAGTAGAAAATCAGTTGAATCCATGTCCCTAGTCCAGCTGGGCGTTACCAGGGCACACTGTCACGTGCAGGGCAGCCAGGTTCCGGAGCATAAGCAGCCGCAGCTTCGGAATCTTCCTCCAGAGCAGCAGAGTCACAGCACTGCCCTCTCCGCACAACATGGCCCACACCCAGTGGGGTAGCAGGAGGAGGCAGGTGAGGTAAAACAGGAGGTTTTCCTGTTTATAGTGTATAATTTCTGTAAAACAAATATATTTAGATATCCAACACTGAGATACTGGATAACACTAACTCCGCTACTGAATTCTTAACAGAAAGATTAATTGTTTGACTTTGAAATGACCTGAAATATTGCCTCTGTCCTTTGAAGTCAGTTAGCTTGTTGCAGATCTCCTTGTTCAGACTTCTAAGGTACTGGTGGAAAAGAGGTGTTTTAAAAGCCAGGGGAATTTTGTTGTGCTCAGCTGTGACTATGGATCTGGTTTAGGATTCCTTAAGAGCTGTATTTCTGTCCATCACCTGTGTGCTGACCCGTGTCTGCCTCACTAACCCACTCTTTAGTCCCACTCCACTTGTCATTTGGAGTTTGTGACACTAATTTAAAATAGATAGTGTTCTCTGAAGAGCAAGGGAGATGGTTAGAGTTAAATTTCAGCCATACAACTTTCTAGCATAGCTCTGAGGTCCTTGCTGCCACTGGTGTTGAGCTGAATATTCATATGAAACTTCAATCTATATCTGCTGTGCTATATCTGCTTCAGTCTATATCTGCTGCCATTAACTTGCTTAATTTTCAAAACATAAGAAAATATTGGAAAACCCTGAATAGCAGTTTTTAAAACCCAAATGGTTAGTATAAAAACAGAATCACGTGGCTACTTGATGTTATATTTCTATGAAAAACAGATTTCCAAAGATGCTAATCCTAATGTAAATTTGCATTCTTGGTCTATCATTCTAGTCACTGATCTATCATTCTGCTAGTAAGGAAAAAAAAGACGCTGGGTAAAAGCAGCATTACATGTGGTGGGAAAAGCAAGAACAAATTTATCAGCAGGATACTGGAAGGATTTTGTGAAACTCCTTGGGTTTTGCTGACAGTTTCCTGTAGAGCATTGATTTTCAAACTTGATTATGTAATAAGATCACATAGGTAACCCCGAAAAACAAACAATATACTAGCTCTACTCAGACAAATTGTATCAGAATCTTGTGCGCAGGGCCCATGAACAAGTACATTTAAAGAGCTCTACATCTGACTTCAGTCTGTTAATAGGGTCAAGAACTGCTCTTTCAAATATTAGATTTAGCATTGCTCAGTCTCACTAAGTCCCAGGTCCAACTTTCTGCTCAAAAAATTTAAAATCTCCAGAAAATAGAAGATAAACTGAACTGTTTAGGGGCTGGCCAGATAGCTCAGAGGACAAAAGTGCCTGCTTAGGCAGACACAGGGACTGGGGTTTCATCCCCTGCCGGCTGTATCCCCACTGCCTTCAGGGTGTGCTGAGACAATGATTAAGACTGGGCGTGATGATATGCGCTGTAATCCCAGCACCTGAGAGGCTCAAAACAGAAGGATCACTATGAGTCTGATATGTGTAGTGAGACCCTGTAGGCCATGTACTAAATACATTTTCAAAAAAATAACTATTTATATTCACAGGAGAGCCACTGAAAGAAAAATACCCCTACCAAGAAAGCCAAGCCACTAACCCACCAACGCTCGCTGGGCATCCCGGTTGGGTGAATCTTATTTTATTTATTTATTTATTTATTTTTTTTTTTTTGTCTTTTTGAGACAGGGTCTCACTATGCAGTTCGGGCTGGCCTCGAGCTCACTTTGTAGCTCAGGCTGGTCTCGAACTCACAACAATCCTCCTGCCTCAGCCTCCCAAGTGCTGGGATTACAGGCATGCGCCACCACGCCCGGCTTCAAAAATGTGCTTCTTTTTTTTTTTCTTTTTCCAGAACCAGGGATTGAACTCAGGCCTTTGCACTTGCCAGTGAAGTGCTTAGTCCACTGAGCCATCTCCCCAGCTCCCGGTTGGGTGAATCTGAGGGAGAACCTTTGGCTTCTTCCTGGGCACACCACATACCAGAGCCCCGCCCCCAAGCTTGCTGAGAGGGTGGGAATTTTCCCAACTCTCTTGGCATCCAAGTTTCGTGAGTGCGTGGTGAGACTGGGGGAGAGCCTTAGGCTTTCCCCTGTGCACTCTGCGCCATCCAGAGCCTCAGGCCCCAAGACATCCTAGCCAACCTGCCTGAGAAACCCCAGACAGTCCTGCCTGGCAACTCCCCAGAGCCCCTACGCCCAAGCCCACCATAGGGAGCAAGAACTTTTGATGACTCTTCCAGCATTAGATCCACCCCCACCCAGCCTGGGGAGTGTGAGGGAGAGCTTCTGTGCCCCCCACTGCTCCCCTGACCAGACCCAACAGAGGGAAACCACAGGAGCTACAGCATAAAAGAACTGAACACAACAGCTAGATCCAGGCCAGGCATAACTGGATAATCTCAAACTTAAAAAAATAGCACATGAATCTCATTATGCACTAAGATTATAGCTTCACCAAAGCTCTACACCAAAGGTCATAGTCAGTGCTATTCAAAATAACAAAGACAAGGAGAAAAATGCAATCTCAGACCTCAAGTCCACCAAAAAGTGCAGAGGACACTGCGTCAGCTGAAATGAATGAATTAACAGAGACAGAATCAAAGGAACAACAGCAGAAAGGTATAGAGGAACTCAGACCAGAATTAACGCCTGAAGTAAAAAAACAAATATTTGAATATATAGCAACAGAAGTAATGAATCAAATCCAGAAACATCTGGGGGAAACACAATGCTCACAAAGAAAAGGTGCAAAGAAAATTATTCCAGCTGAAACGTATGAATTAACAGTGTCAGAAGCAAAGAAGCAACAGCAGAAAGGTCATGAGGAACTAAAAAATTTCTGAAATAATAAAAGAATTCTTTGAAATCATAGAATCTGAAGTATAGAAACAATTCCGGAAATATACAGAGGAAACCCAATTTGGAAGAAACTCTGCAGAAAAAGAATTAATAGCTACCTCTAAAGAAGACATAGATAAAAAAAAAAAATAGAGGAGATCAGAAATATGAAAGATTTCTGGAATAAGCAATACAGAAAAGAAATAGAACCCATGAAGCAGAGTCAAAGAGATATAGAAGAACTAAAAATAGCAATCACAAGTCTACAAAACTGTTTGAGTAAAAGTGAAGACAGAGTTTCCGATCTTGAGGACACTGGTGCAGCTAGTAAAAACGTAAGAAAGGATCTCTTAAAAACAATGACAATGCAGAAAAAAATAATCCTTCACCTGCAAGATGATGCCAGCATGAACAATGTGAGATTAATTGGCATCAGTGAGAATGAAGCAGTCAATACAAATGATATAAAAAGAATATGGGCAGAAGTAACAGTAGAAAACTTCCCAAATATGAGGAAACATGCAACATTCAGGTCACTGAAGCATTCAGAACACCAAATAACTTCAAACCAAGTAAAAACACTCTGAGACATATAGCAGTCAGGATCCCAGAAATCAAACACAAAAATAATATACTGAAAGATGCTAGAGAGAAGAAGCAGGTCACATTCAAAGGAAAACCCATCAGAATTACAACCAACTTCTCTACACAAACCATGAAGGCAAGGAGAACATGGAGGAGAGTTCTTCAAGTCCGGTATTAAAACAAATCCCAGCCCAGATGATTATACCCTGCCAAATTCTCTTTCAAGTTTGATGGAGAAGTGAAATACTTCCACAACAAAGAACAATTAAAGAATTTCATGATGAAAAAGCCAACCCCTACAAAGGCTACTGAAAGATGTTCTAGAGAGAGACCACAATGACCAGAACTCCACGAATGAGAATGGAAAGAACCCACTAAATAGGACAGACAATTAAACACAGGATACAAATGAGTAAGCAACAGCAGGTAAATATCATAACAATCATAAGCCCACACATTTCAGTTATAAGCATCAATGTAAATGGACTCAATTCGCCAATTAAGAGAGATAGACTGGCACAGTGGATTAGGAAACAAAATCCAACAATATGCTGTATACAAGAAACACACTTAACTCAAAAAGACATTCATAGGCTCAAAGCCAAAGGATGAAAAACAATACTACATACTCCAGCACCTCAGAAAAACCAGGAGTAGCAATTCTGTTCTCACACAGTCTCAACTTCAAACCAAGAAGGATCAAACAACACAAAGAAGGCCACTATATATTAATTAGGGGAAAGATTCAAGAGAAAGAGGTAACACTCATAAATATCTATTCACAAAACACAGGAACACCCAACTATGTAAGACAAATCTTAAGGGACATGAAAACCTAATATCTAAGACCACAATCTTAACAGGAGACCTTAACATCCCCTTATCTCAAAAAGATAGACCAACCAGACAAAAAATTAGCAAAGAAGTAACAGAACTTAACCAGAGCTTGGAACAAATGGACCTGGTGGACATATACAGAGTGTTCCACCCAACCACAGCTGAATAGACATTTTTTTCAGGTTCACATGTGTCATTTTCCAAAATAAATCACATACTAGTCCTTAAGTCATGCTTAAGTATATGCAAGAAAACAGAAATTATCCCATGCATATTATCTGACCACAGTGCAATGAAACTGGAAAAAAATGACAAAAGAAACCAGCAAAACATGCTAAATTCATGGAAATTAAACAATATCCTACTCAGCAATCAATGTGTTACAGAGGAAATTAAACAAGAAATTCAATATCTACAATTCAATGAAAATTCAAGCATAACTTAAGGGAATCTATGGGATGCGATGAAAGCAGTTCTCAGAGGGAAAATCATAGCTATGAACTCACACATTAGGAAAACAGAATGGGAACAAATAAACACCCTCATGTTGCATGTCCAACATATAGAAAAAGAGCAAATGAAACACAGAGCACAAAGACAGGAAGAAATCATAAAGATTAGAGCAGATATTAATTCAATTGAAATGAAGAAAACAGTTCAAAGAATCCACAAATCAAAAAGTTGGTTCTTTGAAAGACTAAAAAAAGTTGATAAGCCTCTAGCCAACCTCAACAAAAAGAGGAAACAAAAAATTCAAATACAGGCAATAAGAAATGAAAAGGGTAAAATCACCACACACCCAGTAGATATCCAAAAGATTGTGAATAGCTACTTTGAGAATCTTTACGTTCACAAAATAGAAGACACAGATGTAATGAACAAATTTCTAGAAAGGTACAAATTACAAAAACTGAACCAAGAAGATATAAAAACTCTCAATAAGCCAATAGCAGCCAATGAAATAAGAAACGTAATAAAAAGCCTGCCAACAAAGAAAAGTCCAGGTCCTGATGGATTCACAGCTGAATTCTACGAGAAATTTATAGAAGATATAATCCCTACACTCCTCAGACTCTTCAATGAAATTGAAAAGGAAGCAGTCCTCCAAAATCATTTCTGAAGGCAAGTATTATATTGATTCCAAAACTAGGGAACAACACAACTAAAAAGGAGAATTGCAGGCCAATCTCCCTCATAAACAAAGGCTCAAAAATGCTCAATAAAATCCTAGTAAATAGAATACAGAAAATCATCAAGAAGATCATACACCATGACCAGGTAGGATTCATCCCAGGGATGCAAGGAGGGTTCAATATTTGAAAATCTGCCGGGCGTGGTGGCGCAGGCCTGTAATCCCAGCACTGGGAGGCTGAGGCAGGAGGATTGTTGTGAGTTCGAGACCAGCCTGAGCTACAAAGTGAGCTTAAGGCCAGCCTGAGCTGCATAGTGAGACCCTGCCTCAAAAAAGACAAAAAAAAAAAAAAATTGAAAATCTATAAATGTAATACACTATATTAATAGACTGAAATCTAAAATCAACATGATCATCTCAATTGATGCAGCAAAAGCTTTTGACAGAGTCCCACACTCATTCATGTTCAAGACCCTACAGAAATTGGAAGAGATGGACTCCACCTTAACTTGATAGAAGCTATCTATGACAACCCAAAAGTTAATATAATCCTAAATGAGGAAAAACTGAAGTCTTTTACTCATAAATCAGGTACAAGACAAGGATGTACTCTATCACCCCTCCTACTCAATATAGTTTTGCAATCATTAGCAGCAGCCGTTAGAAAAGAAGGAGAAATAAAAGGAATAAGAATAGGTAAAGAAGAAGTTAAATTATCACTATTTGCAGATGACATGATACTTTAGTTGGAAGATCCCAAAAATTCCACCCAGAAACTACTAGAACTGGTATGGAAATGCAGTAGCATAGCAGGATACAAAGTCAATACTCAAAAGTCAATAACATTCCTCTACACAGATAACAAGCACACTGAAAGGGAAACAACAGAAACAATACTTTTTACAATAGCACCACCAAAAATGAAATACCTTGGAATTCACTTAACCAAGGAAGTCAAAGATCTTTTCACGGAAAATTACAACACCCTAAGAAAAGAGATTATAGAGGATTTCAGAAAATGGAAAGATATTCCATGCTCCTGGATAGGAAGAACCAACATCGGAAAAATGGCCATACTCCCAAAATTGCTGTACAGATTCGATGCAATCCCTACCAAACTGCCACCAACATACCTCCTAGACCTACAGAAATCATTCCTAAAATTGATTTGGAACCAGAAAAGACCTAGAATAGCAAAGGCAATCTTGGCCAATAAAGACAAGGCAGGAGGCATCACAATTCCTGACTTAAAATTATACTACAAAGCCACTGTGATAAAATCAACATGGTATTGTCAATGAAATAGACCTGAAGATCAATGGAATAGATTAAAACATGCAGAGGCATCTAAGAACACACTCAGCCACCTGATCAACAAAGGGGCCAAATAATCTTACTGGAAGAAAGACAGCCTCTTTAACAACTGGTGCTGGAAAACCTGGCTTTCTACATGACGAAAACTAAAATTTGATCGAGGTCTATCACCATGGACTAAGCTAAAGTCAAAATGGATTAAACATTAAAACAGAAACATTCAATCTACTGGAAGAGAAAATAGGAGGAACTCTTGAAGACATAGGGGTAGGTAGAGAGTTCATGAACAAACATATTTGCATGGGAAACTCCTGAAAGAATCAACAACTGGGATCAACTCTTCTTAAGGAGCTTCTGCATGTCAAAAGAAATTATCGTTCGATACCACTCACTCCTGCCCAGCCCCAGAGACCAGCCAGAGACAGCGCGGCCTACTCCGCCATCCTCCTCCATCCCGCCTGTGCCAGCCCAGCCCCAGAGAAGGGCCAGAGACAGCAAGACCAATGCCAGCAGTCTACTCGATCCCGCTCATGCCGCCCAGTCAGAGACCGGCCTGAGTCAGTGGCTGACTCCAGTGGCCTCCTGGATCTTGCCCCAAGCTCTCCCAGCAAGAGCGAATTTGCACGACTCACCAGGCTTCCCAGATCAGTGAGAGTGTGGTGAGTCTGAGGGAGAGCCATTAGCTTCTTCCCACGCTCACTACGCGGATCCCTGCCCCCAACCCCTCCAAGCCAGTGACTGGCCTGAAACCTCAGGACACACTCACCAACACCTCCCTGGATCCCCTAACCTAAAACCCGCTGATCAAGTGGGAATTTCCCCGATTCTCTGGGCAGCAAAGTTCAGTGAGTGTAGAATTCCAGGCGCGCCATGCCCGAGAGACATTTCCCAGGGATCACCTGCCCCCCACTCCCCGTGGCCTGGTGACAGCTCCAGGCACACTGTGCCAGAGAAACATTTCCAGGTGATTACCGGTCCCACCTCACAGCCCCAGACCCAGTGCAGGTCGGCCTGGAGTGAGAACTCCAAGCCTGCCATGCTGGAGGGACATTTCTCAGCAATCCTCGGTCCCACACTACAGACCAAAACCCAGCACAGCCTGGCCTGTGAGGGACGGCTCCAGGCCCGCTGCACCAGGGACCTTTCCCAGCCTTCTCGGGTTATGGCCTGTAGACCCGGACCCAGTAAAGGCTGGCCGACCCAGTACAGCCTACTCAGTGAATAAGATCATCCACTATCCTTTTGTGAGCCCAGAAGACCCACCAAAGCCCAGGCCCGCCCACCTGGGGAACGACCTGCCTGATACAGGAGGGCTGACCCTGGGAACCAACAGAGGGGAACCAAGGAGGTGCAGCAAAAAAGGAACTGAACACAACAGCTAGACCCAGGATAGGCATACCTGGAAAATCTCAAACTTAACAGAAACACACCGAGACATATAATAGTTAAGATCCCAGAAATCCAACACAAAAATAATATACTGAAAGCTGCTAGAGAGAAGGAGCTCACATTCAAAGGAAAACCCATCACAATTACAGCCAACTTCTCTACACAAACAATGAAGGCAAGGAGAGCATGGAGCAGAGTTCTTCAAGTCCTACACAAAAACAAATTCCAGCCCAGACTATTATATCCTGCAAAACTCTCTTTCAAGTTTGATGGAGAAGTGAAATACTTCCATGACAAAGAACAACTAAAGAATTTCATGATGACAAAGCCATCCCTTCACGGGCTGCTGAAAAATGTTCTAGAGAAAGACCACAACAACCAGAACTCCATGAAAGAGAATGGAAGGAATCCACTAAATAGGACAGTCAATTAAACACAGGTTACAAAGGAGTAAACAATACCAGGTAAATATCATGACAAACATAAGTCAGCACATTTCAACTATAACCATGAATGTAAACGGACTCAATTCTCCAATTAAGTGAAATAGACTGGCACAGTGGATTAGGAAACAAAATCCAACAATATGCTGTATACAAGAAACACACTTAACACAAAAGGACATTCATAGGCTCAAAGTCAAAGAATGGAAAACAATACTACATGGCCCAGCACCTCAGAGAAAAACAGGAGTAGCAATTCTGTTCTCACACAGTCTCAACTTCAAACCAAGAATGATCAAATGACACAAAGAAAACCACTATATATTGGTCAGGGGAAAAATTCAAGAGCAAGAAGTAACACTCATAAATATCTATGTACCAAACACAGGAGCACCCAACTATGTAAGACAAATCTTAAGGGACATGAAAATCTTAATGTCTAAGAACACAATCTTAACAGGAGATCTTAACACACCCTTATCTCAAAAAGATAGGTCGACCAGACAAAAAATTAGCAAGGAAGTAGCAGAACTGAACCAGAGCTTGGAACAAATGGACCTGGTGGACATATACAGAGTGTTCCACCCAACCACAGCTGAATACACATTTTTTCAGCTGCACACAGGTCATTTTCCAAAATAGACCACATACAAGTCCAGAAGTCATGCCTAAGTATATGCAAGACAATAGAAATTATCCCATGCATACTATCTGACCACAATGCAATGAAATTGGAAATAAATAATAAAAGAAACCAGAAAAACCTGCTAAAGTCATGGAAACTAAACAACACCCTACTCAGCAATCAATGGGTTGCAGAAGAAATTCAACAAGAAATTCAACAATATCTACAATTCAATGAAAATTCAAGTACAACTTACTGGAACTTATGGGATGCGATGAAAGCAGTTTTTAGAGGGAAAATAATAGCTATGAACTCACACATTAGGAAAACAGAAAGGGAACAAATTAGCACCTTAATGTTGCACCTCCAACAACTAGAAAAAGAGGAGCAAACAAAACCCAGAGCATAAAGACGGGAAGAAATCATAAAGATTAGGGCAGAAATTAACTCAATTGAGATGAAAAAAACAGTTCAAAGAATCCACAAATCAAAAAGTTGGTTCTTTGAAAAACTAAAAAAAGTTGATAAGCTTCTTGCCACCCTCATCAAAAAGAGGCAAAAGAAAATTCAAGTACAAGTGATAAGGAATGAAAAGGGTGAAATAACCACAGACCCAATGGAAATTCAGAAGATTATCAATAGTTACTTCGAGAATCTTTGCACTCACAGAATAGAAGACACAGAAGAAATGGACAGATTCCTCGAAAGGTACAAATTACCAAAACTGAATCAAGAAGGTATTACAACTCTCAATAAGCCGATAACAGCCAACGAAATTTGAAATGTAATAAAAAGCCTACCGACAAAGAAAAGTCCAGGGCCTGATGGATTCACTGCTGAATTCTACAAGAAATTTATAGAAGATATAATCACCACACTCCACAAACTCTTCCACGAAGTTGAAAACAAAAAGTCCTTCCAAAATCATTTCTGGAGGCAAGTATAATACTGATTCCAAAACCAGGGAAAGACACAACCAAAAAGGAGAACTACAGGCCAATCTCTCTCATGAACATAGATGCAAAAATACTCAACAAATCCTGGCAAATAGAATACAGCAAATCATCAAGAAGATCATACACCATGACCAGGTAGGATTCATCCCAGGGATGCAAGGATGGTTCAATATTTGAAAATCTATAAATGTAATACACTATATTAATAGACTGAAATCTAAAAACCACATGATCATCTCAATTGATGCAGAGAAAGCCTTTAACAAAGTCCTACACTCATTCCACAGAAAAATGGAATAGATGGACTCTATCTTAACTTGATAAAAGCCATCTATGACAGCCCAAAAGCTCATATAATCCTAAATGGGGAAAAACTGAAATCTTTTACTCTTAAATAAGGTACAAGACAAGGATGTCCTCTATCACCCCTCCTATTCAATATAGTCTTGGAATCCTTAGCAACAGCCATTAGAAAAGAGGGAAAAATAAAGGGAATAAGAATAGGAAAAGAAGAAGTTAAATTATCACTATTTGCAGACGACATGATACTTTACTTGGAAGACCCCAAAAATTCCACCAAGAAACTACTAGAACTGGTATGGAAATTCAGTAGCATAGCAGGATACAAAATCAATACTCAAAAATCAATAGCATTCCTCTACACAGATAACAAACACACTGAGAGAGAAATTATAGAAACAATACCTTTTACAATAGCACCACGGAAAATGAAGTACCTTGGAATTCACTTAACGAAGGAAGTCAAAGATCTTTTCATGGAAATTTGCACCACTCTACAAAAAGAGACTATGGGGGTATTTCAGAAAATGGAAAGATATTCTATGCTCCTGGATAAAAAGAACGAAGATGGCCACACTCCCAAAATTGTTGTACAGATTTTATGTAATCCCTATCAAACTGCCACCAACATACCTCCCAGTGCTAGAGAAATCATTCCTAAAATTTATTTGGAACCACAAACGACCTAGAATAGCAAAGGCAATCTTGGCCAATAAAGACAAGGCAGGAGGCCTCACAATTCCTGATTTGAAATTATACTACAAAGCCACTGTGATAAAATCAACATGGTATTGGCAACAAAATAGACCTGAGGATCAGTGGAATAGATTAGAAGATGCAGAGGCATCTACGGAAACACTCAGCCATCTTATCTTCGACAAAGGGGCTACACAAGCTCACTGGAAGAAAGATAGCCTCTTTAACAAATGGTGCTGGAAAACATGCCGAAAACTAAAACTTGACCCAGCTCTATCACCATGCACTAAGTTAAAGTCTAAATGGATTAAAGATCTAAACATTAAAACAGAAACACTCAATGTCCTGGAAGAGAAAGTAGGAAGAACTCTTGAAGACATAGGGGTAGGTAAACAGTTCATGAACAAACATATATTCGCACGAGAAGCTCTTGAAAGAATCAACAACTGGGATCAACTCTTCTTAAGGAGCTTCTGCATGTCAAAAGAAATTGTCAACAGAGTGAAAAGACAACCTACAAATTTTGAAAAAATCCTAATGAATAAGCAATCAGACAGAGGACCACTGTCTAGAATTTATAAAGAACTAAGATATTACAGGGCCCTCAAATTTAAAGACCCAATTCAGAAATGGGCATCTGAGAAGAATACACACTTCTCAGAGGACAAAATTAAAGAAGCGAATAAATATATGAAAAAATGTTCCACATCGCTTGCCATCTGTGAAATGCAAATAAAAACAACACTGAGATACCATCTCACTCCAGAAAGAATGGCTATCATAAGGAAATCAACCAACAACAAATGTTGGAGAGGTTGTGGGGGAAAGGGAACGCTTCTCCACTGCTGGTGGGAATGTAGACTGGTATAACCATTGTGGAGGTCAATGTGGAGACTCCTCAAAACTCTAGGACTAGAAATCCCATTCAAGCCGGCTATGCCCCTACTGGGAATTTTCCCAAAGGATCTGGAAACATTGTATCATAGAGATACATGGGTACCTAGTTTATAGCAGCGCAATGTGTGATAGCAAAATCTTGGAAACAACCAAGATGTCCATCACATGAGGAATGGTTGAAAAAGATGTGGTATTTCTATATAATGAAGTATTACTCAGCTATTAAGAATGATAAGTTTGAAGCATTTATACTGAAGTGGATGCCACTTGAACATATTCTCACAAGTGAAATAAACAAGACACACATTTGTAAATATCATATAGTCTCCCTACTATAACAAGCTGATCTTTCTAAGGGACACTTCCTGGCTTCTTTTCATTTACCTGATTGAATTTCCATTCTGCTGCTATAGTTGCATCCAGTAGTATTTTAAAAGTTAATAGTATATACTGCTAAGTGAAGTCTATTATGAGGTATGAATTTTGTAGGGTAGGATTCCTCCTTCTGTTTTGGTAATTGAATTTTGAGCATACAGTGCGCACATTTAGTAATCTATTAACTTTGAGGGTTATACGGAATTCCTGTAGTAAACAAAATATGAAAAGTTTTGTAAAACATTTGGAAGGCTGCACTTGTATAGGCTGGGCCAGTGTCAGTCTTAAGTGCCCACAGGCAGCCCTGGGCTACCCAAGGTAGGCACCATGGGCCCTGGCTCTATTGCCACCCAGTGATCAGTAGACAGCAGAGTCTCACAGGCTTCCAGGGTGGTCATGGCAGCAAAGCCAGGTGAGGGTGTTGCCCTCCCACCATCATCCACTTGCTTTCCCATCTGTTTCCTCACCCACCAGCGCAAGAGTCTCAAGTTGCTGAGTATGGTATGAATGTCATCGCATGGGTAGACCAGTAGTTTAAAGGCTCAGCAGGGCCCAGCAGAGATCAAATATAGCAAGCATACAGGTGGCGGGGCTGGCAAAGCTTTTGTTCTTTTTGTTGTTATCTATCACAGCGCATAGTGGCACAAAGGTATCAATCCACCTGTGGCATTACATCCAACCCACTGAGGGGAGTCAGGCCAGGACATACTGCCTCAGGAAAGCTCTCTTCACTGTATCAGCCCATTATTTGGCTGGCCCCTCTGGAAGTTTCCTAGGGCAGCCTTCCACATCAGTTTTAGATGTATATACATTTGCCCAATTATATCCTTATCGATAGTTTGGACTGATACTAGAAGGTTTTGTTGAAGTGAATCTTGTTTTTTCCCTTTACTTTAGGCTGTAGATGAATAACCTGAGTGATCGTTGTTACCAAGGTATCCCTTTATACATATGAAGGTCCAAGGTCTGTATAAACTAAAGTCATCTCGAAAAGTGAAACGTGCTGTTTGTGAGCTCTGAAAGCCTCTATATAACATTTATTTGCATTTTAAAAAGCCAATTGTTGAATAATTAATTTAAAAGATGATTCAATTGGGCTGGGGAGATAGCCCAGCAGTCTAAGCACCTGCCAGGCAAGTGAGAGGACCTGGGTTCGATCCCCAGTACCACATGCCGTGCCAGCCCTGGAACTATGGGCACACCATGCTGGCCCCAAAACCAGGCATGGTGCGGCTGAGACAGGAGGATCACTACAAGTCTGAACTGCATAGCAAGACCTGTACCAAATAAATAAAAGATAAATAAATAAAAATAAATAAGTAAATAAATAAATGCAAGTCTCTGTACCAAATAAATAAAATGTTTTTTAAAACTTAAAAAAAGAAAGTAACCCTATTTCATAAAGGGTGGGAGTCTCAGCCTGTGACTCAGCAAAATTTTTGTGACTGAGAAAGCAGTCTTTTGGCATGGTTAATGTTATCGGTTTTATTCTGAGTAGCTATAAAATGAAAGTAGCAGTGAAACACTCCTGTGGTGAGAAAAGTCTTTTATATATCCTGTAGCTTCTTCTTTATCTGATTGAGCAAAGCTAGAGGGTTTAAGGTCTATGGGGGGACTGTTTTGTCATTTGTTTTTGCTCAGGACTAAATTTATAGTAGTACTTTGAGCTAAAACCTCTGTGGTTATCTCAACAACTATCTCAATCATCAGCACACTCTCTGATCCAAGTCTACCAAAAAAGAAAGTGTAACTATGAGAACCAATAATGCAGCAAACACTTCCACACACATCTGTTGTTCTTGAGAACCTGTTTGCCCCATGTTTTACACCTGATGATGGAATCAATATTGATATCAATACACCTCTTGGCTCAGCATTGATGACATCAATGTACTTCTCTCCCTTTGTACATACAACTAGAAATATCATCTCACCTGCTAGAGTTTCTTCATAGCCCGAGTCCCTGTTCAGGCACCAAAATGTCACATCCAGCACAGCTTTAAAAATTACTTGGGTGAAGGACAGAGGAGGATGAAGAAATGAAGACAAGAGTCAGAATGCAGCAAGCTGAGGTCAGGAGGAGGCCTCTCTCCATATGGGAGAGGAAGAACTGCTTAATGACTCCAGCTTGTTTATTCATTGGGGAGGCTATTGTTAGTTGAAACACTTCTGCCTAGCAACTTGATGGCTAAGCTTGCCTCACTGGGCCTTGAGATCTAGCAGCTAGAACACCTTGCTCATATGGCTCACCTTGGGGGCTCCACACATGATTGGTCTCCAGTTTCAGCCATCTCCACCTGGGACAGGCAGTTGGAATCAAGCCAAGTGCACTCACATCAACACAAATTAAGGAAAGAAATTAGAAAGTCCTAAGAAGTCAATTCAGATTTCCACAAAGCTTAACTATGTATGGCCACTTGATACTAAGAAAACTAGCATTATAGGAATCAAAGAATCCAAGAAATTATAATTAAGCTTACAAAAATTCAAGAATGAATGAGGGTCCTAAAATGTTAAAATAGATAAGGGTTTATTCATGGCAGTCTCACTAAATGGAATTTTTGTACATGCTATTACTGAAGTAATATCTGAGAAAAGATCTTCTGGTAGGCTTTTGAAATATAGTTTCATATTGTCGTAGTCTTTTTTCCTTATGAGAATCCCTAAGAGATAATTTATTAATTCTCCATTCTATTTTTTAAAAAAATAAAGGAACAAATAAAGAAAACACAAAAGCATTCTTAATTCATCCAGAAGTGTTCAAATTAAGCTCTTTCCATGTGCTTCTCTTGTCCTACAGGAGTTACTGTGAGCTATCCCTGTAGGTACAGAGCAGCATCAGTTCTCTGTGGGGAGCCTAGAGGCTCAGCGACATGACACATCAGGGGCTGTTGACAGAAAGCAGAATCCCCCCATACACACATACCCATCTAGAAACTAGTTAGTGTTGTCTTCCATAGTTTGTTATTTTGTTTTGGATCATAATACTTTTATTGCTTCTTTTACTCCTAAGATGCCTTGGGATTTACCAACACTAAATTCAGTTTGGAAACTCAAAGGCAGAAGGAATATTTCAATTAGCATCCTACTCCTTCTTTTACCAATCCCAAGAGAAAAGAAACAAAAGATGAAAGACATAAATCTATTTCCTCACTAGCTGCAGTAAGAAGAAAGTAAGGGAGGTAGAGAGGGAGGGAGGGAAGGGAAGAGAGGGTAGGGTAAGAAAGGGGAAGAAAAGAAACAATAATAATAATAATAATAATAATAATACCTAACCCAGAGAAACATTTAAATTTTTCTCTTCTTGATTCTATTTGACCATTCTGATTAAATCTCTGTAGACATATCAGTTTCTCATTTCCACTATCTTTCAGAATTTCCTACACTGTATTGCATTTAACATTTACCAATAAAGTGCCTCACTTTTCACTATCACCCAACATATACTGCTTATCCCCAAGCCTCAAAGAACTAGTGGCACATTCCTGCACTACACCATCTGCTGATATTGACCAGTTTATCCCTGCAAGCAGAAACATATGACCTCTGTATCCAGTTGTCTATTCTCCACAAATGTGGAGGCCTACTACAACTGTCTCCTCTATTAAGTCTTCTTTCAGCCTCTAAATTAGAATTAATCTCTCTCTTCACATTCAACAAGTAAATATTTAGTGCCTGCTAATTGCTAAGGCACTATTTTAAGGGCAAGAGCTACAATAGCGAAAAACATACAATACACTGCCCATCCATTGCAAGAGGTAAATATTAATCAAGTAAGCAATGAATAAATGAATGTAAATGAGACATAAGCTATAAATAACAGTCCATAGTGTTATGGTGAGGGGCTTGACTAGTCATGTATTAAGTTAGAAACTGTCAAGGGCTTAAAATTTCATTTAACTTGCAAGTTAACAAAGTAGCCTTTGTCATTTTACAAGGGTGTAATGGCAGAGGGTACAGGATTCCTCAGTCAGAGACATGGGCAGTTTGTTACTAATATCAGAAACAGCAGCTAAGACAGCATGACCTCCTCACACTCCAATCTCCTCAACGCAATGGAAGGGGTCAAATACTACCTGCTCAGGCAATAAGGTACACTCAAGGAGGGAACCCTAAATTCTAGGAATGTGGCTGTTGTAAGGATGTCCATCTGCCTATCTACCCTATAGAGAGATAAAGGAGATTAATCTGAGCAAATCTCCTCAAGGAAGAAAAGGAAACATGATTACTCTGGAATGCAAATAAATGTCTCCAGGGAGGAAAAAAAGGTTTTATTGTCCCAGGTATCTCCAGAGAGTTTTATCTCTAAGTTGTTCTAGAGAACTCTATCTCTGGTTTCTAGGGTTACTTGTTATTCCAACAGATCCTTTGCTTGGGAAGCTCAGACCAATGAAGAGTGTAAGTTTTCACATAGAACTCTCTCTTGTCATCCTGAAGATCTGGTTTTCAAAAAATAAATAAATAAATAAATAAAGGCTGTGTGGAGGAATCAGCAAGGATCAATGAGACTGTGGAGGCAGGGTGAACAGCTAGGCAGAGGCCAGAGCAGACACACAGCAGGGGCAGGAGAACGTATAGTGCTTCCGGGATAGTGCTGCATGGCCGCAGCACACATCGTAGGTGAATCTGGTGAGAGAGACAGGGACTCGCGATAGTGAACCTCTGCCATGCTTGCTGCAGTGGGCTGTTTGCTATCATTGAAAATGTTAAAAGATTTACCATCACTAGACCATGTAGGGCCTTGTGAGTCTGTTTAAAAGATCTGGTCAAAAAAAAAAGGATCTGGTCACTTGTACCAAGAGCAATGAAAAGCTGAAGATGGGTATAAACCAAACGTGCGATAGATATGTTTCAGTTCCAACAAAACTACTCTTTGTGTTATCAGAGTTGTTTTAAAACTGTGTTCTAAGCCATGTGTGGTGGTGTATGCCTGTAATCCTAGCACTCAGGAGGCTGAGGCAGGAGAATTGCTGTGTGTTCGAGACCAGCCTGAGCTACAAAGTGAGCTTAAGGCCAGCCTGAACTGCATAGTGAGACCCTGTCTTAAAAAGACCAAAAAAAAATAATAATAAAAAACTGTGTTCTGGACTCTCCTCAAGCACTCCATTAGGAGTTCAAATTCTTTGAATTTGCTTCCAACACATCTTTCTCTTCCATTAATGCCTAACGACAATACAGCCCAAAACCTCAGAATTTGTCATTGTGAAGAAGGCAAAATTCCACCTCCAATCTCTTAGTGGTTCAGGTTGTACTGCAATTAAATTTACATAAGACATAAGGAAACATGAAGAAGTGTACAAACATATTTAATACAAGTTTTACATGGCATTGGAACCCCAATAAGTAAATAAAAACCGGAAGAAGCAGAGTTACTTATCTACAGAACTGGACAAAGAGTACTAAGTTTTGAGAACATGACAAAGTAAAGGGGAGTGAGCTAAGGTCAATAATACAGAAGAAAAATAGCTAGGAAGACAAGTTTAGCATAACAAGATTTGTTTTGTATACATTTCTTTCAGCCTATGCTTTCCATCCTTAGTAATATGCATGCTATTTTGTAGAGAGGTCATTTTCATGTAGGAAATTCATCTTCTGCTTTAAGAAATGGAAAAGAGGTTGGTATGATCTTACACCTGCTGTTTTTCAAGTGCTTCTAATTTAAAACAGTCAGTATGCCAAAGAGGTATATTTTTAACTCCTTCATCTTGCATCAGTTATTGCTCACCTACCATGTGGAGAACATCCATTTGAATCTGAAATTATATATTGTTGAATCAGTAGTAAGCATCCCTCTCCCTAGAGTTTTCATTTAAATGTGCTGTGATAGATGAATGTGGTTAATTTCAATTTAGATCTTTTATTCTGTCAACTTCACTAACTTAGCATACTTCAAGGTGTCCATTAGAGAAATTATTCGAATTTGCAAAATGTTCAACTTAAAAGTAGCTCACAAGAGGCCAGGGAGATGGCTCAGTGGAATAAGTGCTTCCCTGGCAAAAGCAAGGGCCTGAGTTCAATCCCCAATTCCACAAAAAAAGGAAAGAAAGTAGCCCATGAGGGCTGAGGAGATAAGTGATCTAAGCAGCTGCCTGGAAAGCGTAACGTGCCAAGTTCAATCCCTAGTACAGCATGTTGTGCTGGCCCTGGAACCCTAGGCATAATGTACTGGCTAGAAACTTGGAATGGTGGCACATGCCTGTAATTCCAGCACTGGAGAGACTGAGATAAGAGGATCACTATGAGTCTGAGCTGCATAGTGAGACCCTGTACCAAATAAATAAATAAAAGCAGCCCATGAATTATGCTAAATCAGGGTGTTTTGGATGATGGGTATGAGCTGGTTTGGATGGTCTTTGACATAAAAAAAAATTGGCAATGACTTAAGAATTAACTTTTAAGGGTCCACCAACAGATAAATGAAGAATATGTGAGGTATACATACAGAAATACTATTCATCCTTCAAAAGAAAGAAATTATATTTTCTAAGATGAGATGGATAAATCTGGAGGACATTATGTTAAGTGACTAAAGAAGGCACCAGAAGGCAAATACCAAATGAGTTAATTTGTATGTAGCCTAAAAAATTTACCTCATAGGAGCAAAAAGTAGCACAGAGGCCAGTAGAGTCTGGGGGCGGTGGGGATACAGGAAATGTATCCTTTGAAATCAAAGGATAGGGAAGGTAAACTTATATTTTCTGAGATGAGTCTCATATAAGTTCAAGAGATCTGCCATACTACAGGATGACTCTAGCTAACTCATTTTATACTTAACAATCACTAAGAAAGCACATTTTAGGAGCTCTCACCACAAGAAATGACTTAGGAAGGAAGGCACATGTTCACTAGCTCAATTTAGCCATTCCAGAATGTACACATATTTTGCCAACATCATGCTGTACGACATAAATATGTATAATTTTATTTGTCAATTTAAATAATTTTTAATTAAGAAGTTTTAAGGGCAAGCCAAATAGCTCAGGAGATTAAAGTGCCTGCAAGCAGGTGCAGGGACCGGGGATTCAATCCCCTGGCCTGCCATGTCGCCCCCGCCCCTGGGGCACACTGAGATACGGATTTAGAGTGGGCATGGTGGTGTGCACCTGTAATCCCAGCACTTGGGAGGCTGTAAACAGGAGAATCGCTACCATGCCAGTTTAGTAGTGAGACCCTGAATACCCTGTAGATCCTTCCCTAAAATACAGGAAAGAAAAAGTTTTAAAACATGCAAAATACATCTCTGAATGTAGGATTGGGGTGAAAGTGAGAGATCTTAAGGTAGTGTGATGGGCAGGAGCGTCAAACAAGCTCCAGCCCGGAAGTGCCTGATGGGTTAGGACTCAGGAGGCAGTGGCTTGGCTGCCTTCAGAAGCAGCTGATTGGTTTTATATATAAGATACCTCTAAAAGTGTTACCCTTCAAATTTTCCCCTTCACCACAAATTTAATAACTTTATTTTCACTGCAGTTCCATCAATTTTAGTTTGAATGTGCTGTGATTCACTTCCCCAGAGCATTTGCATAATATGTATCCCGCAGGTTTCATTTCTGTAAATCACTGCTTTGTGGGGGATGAGGGGGGTGGATTCCAGGCAACTTCCAGCCTTTGAGTAAGTTTAGAGACCAAAAAGAGATTGCATTTCCTGATTGCTAAGTTATCTCTGCTGTTCACTGAGAAATTATTTTCCCTATAACACTTCCGTTTGTATATTCAATAAAGTTACTATCTGTGAAATCAGTTGATTCTCACTGCGCTAAATTATACCAGAATAGACAGAAGATTGACTTCCTGGTATTGACAAGAGAGAACTCTCAATGTCTTTTGACTTATTATCTCTGGCAGTTGGGAACAATTACAATAACATAAAAAAAATTACACGGTATGTTTAGAGAGCAAAGAAAATGAATGGCGAGGTGGATTCTTAGTGTATTTTTGTCTTTTGACAAAAATTTCCATTTCCTGTCAAACATGTTCTCTGAAATGAACTGGAGCAACATAAATTGATTTCTCCACACCTTAAGAAATACCCGAGGTTTTAATTCTTCTGCAATATTTATGCTTAAATAAATAATTCAATGGCAAATTAATCCAGCTTTTATAATTACCTCCCACTGAAGCACATGGCTCAGTCCCAAGGACTTAATTGAGGCTTGATGAAGGTATTTAGGTCACTACAACCAATAAGCTATATAGAAACTTTCAAAGACAGAGGGGAAAGAAATCCACAGCCTTCAAGTTTAAGTGCTTAGGAGGAAATATAGTATTTGCAATTAATTCTCAATGCTGTGTGCTTCAGGAGGCACTGTTCTATTAAGGATGAACTTGCTGAAACTACACTGGCTTCAACCCTACCAGCCAGCTCACAGCACACCAACTCCTGGCTTTTGCACCCCATTGATGCTTCTTCCTGAGTGAGCTGCTCCACACTCACTGGTAAAAGATAATCCCCTCTGTAGGCTTTCATGCATCCTCCTCAGTTGCTGTATGTGGCTGAGGCGTGATGCACCCTTCATTTTGCACATTCTCCTTTAACTCCTTTCAGAGCCAGAGCTGTGCTCCTGGATACAGTTTTAAGGTTTCCCAACACCTGCATCTTGTGGATGTCCCACCATGCAACATCTTTCTTTTCATCTAAGAATTCCTTCTTTAAAAAGACAGGGCCCTGGTCACATATTCAAAAAACATAGAAGTTATACATCTTGTCGTTTACTAGTAGGTTGGCATTGGATTTTATGGCTCATTAAATGATTCCGTTACATGATTTAGCATGTCCAACTACTAATAAAACTGTAAAGGAATTCATGTAATTCGGTGTAATGTGTAATTCAGATGAGAGTCTCATGCTTTAAAGGCTTGAGGAGTCTTCTCCATGACAACAAGAGAATTATGTATAACATCATATTCACACACAAGTCTTCCTATCCTTGAGTGTTAGCAGGGACATTGGTTCACTCTTCTGTGTCTAGATCCTGGGATAGCCCTTGGCACATAGTAGGCTCTCAATTAATGGTTAACAAGTGAATGACTTGTAATCTCCTAGCTTTTCACTCTGAACCACACTGTTTCCCTAGGACATTACAGAAGCCCTATGCTTCAAAGACCTCAGTATGTAGCTCAGTGGCAAAGTGCTTGCCTACCATGACAAGGTTTTGGGTCAAAGGCAAGAAGAAGAAGAAGAAGATGAAGGAGGAGGAGGAGGAAGAGGAAGGAGAAGAAGAAGAAAGAAGAAAGAAGAAGAAGAAGAAGAAGAAGAAGAAGAAGAAGAAGAAGAAGAAGAAGAAGAAGAAGAAGAAGAAGAAGAAGAAGAAGAAGAAGAAAAGAGACAGAGAAACAGAGAGACGTAGAGACAGAGAAAATTAAATTAAAAGCACTCTGCTTTAAATGATGCCGTCTGGAGCTCCTCCTCTTTCCACATCCTACCCAGCCTGTCTTTCAGGCTCATTTGGTGGTCCCTCACACTTCTGAATAGCACTCTCCTTTCCCTCCACTGTAAGGCCTTCTGGAGCATTCGGTCAGGCACTATCTTCTACTGGCTTCTAGTTGGATGCTCATCTTATCTTTCAGTTCTTCTCAATATTCCTTATTTCAGCCAAGCCAGGTGTGTCCATCGTAACCCAAATGTGGGACCCATCTGTCCTGAAGATTAAATAGTTAAACAGCAAAGTTTTGGCAAAGCAGGAAGTTGAATCCTTTTCACTCTTCCCAGAACTATGGACAGGAAGAAGAAAAAGTAGGTAGTTGATAGTAAAATAAGGGGCCAGGGATATGGCTCATTGGAATAAGTGCTTCCCTGGCAAGCACAAGGGCCTGAGTTCAATCCTTGGCTCTGCCAAAAAATAAAAGATAGTAAAATAGAGGAAGGAGACATAAACCCACATGGCAGATTCTTCTAGGTGTCTCCCCATTTTTCCTAAAAGTTCTGCAAGCTGCAGGTCATAGGAGAACTCATTTTAGACTAGATGTTCTGCACAGTGAATTTATAGTAATGAAGGCTGCACCTTCCAGAACTTGCCCTGAAATAAGTAATGCAGTCTGGCTGATGGCTCCCAAAATATCCTTCGTGAGAAGTTACACCTGTAAATTGTTTTTAAATCCCTTATATTTGTATGCAGGTGGGGGTGCGCTGTTTAAGTAAACAACTTTATTTTTTTCATCATGAAAACTCATTTCTCAGTTTCAACTTTCATTCAGGTGTGGCTATCATGGAGGTAGCCAGTCATGACAGCACAGTCCTGCATGGTTGTCTAGATTGAGCTTCTGGAAGTATATGCTGCCTGCCAGGGTCAGCCCTTCCGTGAGCCCGTGGTTAGCCAGGCCCCAGATATAAGAACCCTTAACTCAAGGCCCTGTATTCCTAAGGTTATGCTTCTTATCTTCACATTTCCCCCATGTTATGACTAAAAGGAACACAAAGACCCTTCCTGGGTCCTGTTCCTTACTTCCTCAAGTTAGATGCTGATCCCTAAGGGCTTCTGCTGATGATGTGTTGGGATGACTCTTTGCCCACTTGAATGGATAGTGTCTTACTACTTCATCATATACTGTAGGTAACTTCAGACAGCTCCATGGTTTGCCAGTGGTTAATATGCCTCTTTTATTCCTTACAGGTATAGCAAAGGACAAATGTTCAAAGCTGACTAAATGAATTAAGGTTCCATTGAGCCTAAGTTTAGAAATGCATATTTACTTTCATTTACTGAAAATGATGGTGAAAGCATGGTTTATCAACCTGTGATCTAAAAATGGATTTCATTAGGTCTTCCTAAAATTGCATGGCAATGTTTATAGCAAAAACAATGTTTATTTTTCTGGAAAGAGTGACATTAATTCTCATTAGCTTGTCAATGGGACACACTGTGGAAAGCATATAGTTTTAAAACCAAAAACTCCCTGCAAAAAGGCAGAGAGATTTGATCTTTTTGTAAGTCATGTTTCTGTGAAGTCAACAACCTTATTTGCTATACTTACATATAACATTTTTCCTTTCCTGTCTGGGAGGACAAAAGGGCACCACTATAGACTTCAAGTTCATTAAAAGTACTCTTTACAGGATTTTTTAATTAAGAAAATCCACCTTCATAGTCACACATGGGTGGTCACGTGGTGGTCATTTCTGCCCTAGCAAGATGCAATTGCAGGACAGAAATGGAACCAGCATCTTGCAAAATTAGCATCTATCCAAAACAAAGAATAGAGTCTCTTTTGTAGCAATGCCTTCCATACTCCCAAGAGCCTTAGCCCTTCGAAATTCCATTTTTTCTCCCTTTAAGGGACTCCTTTGTGAGCACCACAACTGATTTTCCATCCTTGAGTATCCGGTAAAATTTTCTCAGTTAGACTAGTAAACAACTAAAGAATCACTGCCCACATGGACCCTGCCTCTTGTGTAGTGTTTGCAGCTTCACATTTCAAATTGCCTGTTTGGGCATTGGAGAGTTGAGGTGCTGGGTGGGATGGATAGCAGGATTAATCAGGAAAGGAAATCTGACAGCAGAAATTTTAAATGGTCAGTTAATTAATGAATACTTTTATGCTTCTATATTTAAAAGTTTGTAATTGCTGTGCCTCAGATAATAAATATTCGAATAATTAGGGGCTCTCTCCATACATCTAAATTGTAACAGCAGTGATTTCTAAATAGTAGAATTATGGGTAATAAAAATAATAACTGACATTAATTGACTATTTTCTATGCACATTAAGCACTGAACATGACCTCATTCAACATTCACAGAAACTCATTAGATAGCTAGTATTATTTTCTCTCTTTTGAAATGAGAAACCTGAGGTTTAGAGATGTTAACATACTTACCCAAGGCCACATTGACAAGTGGCATAGCTGGAATTTACCTCAAATTCTCTGATTTCAGAACCCTGACTCAACCTCCCCATGTATTTGTATTTTTTTTTCATACACATAAAATTTATTTGTAGTATCATAAGAAGGAATAGATAATCCAGGTATAGTGGTGCACGCCTATAATCCCAGCACTCAGGAGGCTAAAGCAACAGGATCACTGTGAGTTCAAGGTCATCCTAGGCTATAGAATGAGTTAAAGGCCAGTCTGGACTACATAGCAAGACCTTGTCTCAAAAAGCAAAGAAGAAGGAGGAAAGAGGAGGAGGAGGAGGAGGCAGAGGCAGAAGGAGGAGGAGGAGGAAGAGGAGGAGGAGGAGGAATAAGAAGAAGAAGAAGGAGAAGGAGAAGGAGAAGAAAAAGAAAGGGGAGGAGGAGGAGAAGGAGAACAAGAAGAAGGAGAAGAACAAGAACAAGAAAAACAAGAATAAGAAGAACAAGAACAAGAACAAAAAGAACAACAGCAACAACAAGAGCAAGAAGAAGAACAAGAACAAGAGCAAGAACAAGAAAAAGAAGAAGAGCAAGAACAAAGAAGAACCATTAGTCATTTCTTAAAACCACTGAGAACAGTTATCACCTTTATCATGCTGCAGGCATGGACCCTAATCTGTTTGTGGTCCATTTGATAAGTTTGAAATACTGGACTCTGATACAAACTGGTACTTAATATTTCTCTTTTTTAAAGTAAGAATTTTAGAAAAGTTTTTAAAGCCTAGCTAGAAGAGTGTGGCTTTTGTGGTTCATAATTTCCCCCTTTGGCTCTAATGTATACTCACCTTTTCCTGCTAAGCATTCCTGAAATAAGTAATCACAGAGGAAAAACTGAGCTAGAGAAAAAAGACCAGAAATTGCATTTTACCCTGAAGAGGATGGAAAAGACTCATGTAGAATTTATGTTTCTTCACCTGTAAAATATCTCCTCACATTCTTTAGTCATTCGTTCAGTGGACACTAAAAATGATCTCTATAAATTTATGTTCACTTTACATGTGATATGAGTCAGCAAGCCTTACTTGCTCTTTGTACATGATGATGCAACGCTGGATCCTCGAATGAGCCAGCCAGTCAGCATGCTTCTAGGCCCGGCAGGCTTGCCCAAGCAGGTCATCGTCACTGTGATGCTACCAGCGCTCAAGGTTTCTTCCATAAGTCACAGGCTGATACCTAAAACACTGGCACAGGCTGATACCTAAAACACTGGCACGGGCTGGGGAGATGGCTCAGTGGAATAAGTGCTTCCCTGGCAAGCACAAGGGCCTGAGTTCAATCCCCGGTTCCGCAAACAAACAAACAAACAAACAAAAAAAAAAAAATATTATTAGCTGGGCATGGTGGTGCATGCCTGTAATCCCAGCACTCGGGAGGCTGAGGCAGGAGGATTGTTGTGAGTTCGAGACCAGCCTGAGCTACAAAGTGAGCTTAAGGCCAGCCTGAACTGCATAGTGAGACCCTGTCTCAAAAAGACAAAAAAAAAAAAAAAAAAAAAAAACCCACTGGCACCGTCCCTTCAGACTTAGTCAAAACAAGTCACAAGGTCAGCCCACTTTCCAGGGGCAGGAAATGATACAGCTAAGTTGCGTGATAAAAAGCAAGGCTGTGGGAGGGACAGAGTTGAGATAAATAATGCAATCTATTACACAAAGTATGTGTATATGTGGACATATTTCTAAACTATAGAATAATATTGAGTCCTAACAAAGTTTCTAAGAATTTAACACCACTGTTGTCTCTGAAAAAAGTTGAAGACAAGGTCAGGATGTCTGAGATGTTTAACATCAAAGAGTTTGGAATCAACAAGCAACCTTAAATACAAATTTATTTCCAAAGGGTTTCTTTAAACCACATTTGGGTTATTCAATTTATTTAGTATGATAAAAATGTGGCATTATGGTTTATTGCAAAGAGGACCCCCAAAATCAGGGGTTCTGCCAGGTGACTGAGTATGGGATCATAGCTGCTTTGCTGTTAGGAGCTGGGATATGGTTGGAAGAGGCAGACCACTGGGGAGGTGTAACCTTGAAGGGCACCCCTCCTGCCTAAGCTCCTCCCTTATCTCACTGATTCCTGGCACCCCAGCGTGAGGAGATTTTCCCCCACTGGGACCCTCTGCCTTGCCATTTTGTTCCAGAACCAATGGACTGTGGAATGAAACATGAGCAGCCTCTCCTCTTTTAATTCACAGGTGTCAGATGTTTCGTCCCAGTGATGAGGAAAGTGTGGGACAGCTGGCTAATGACCCACTAAAACTGAATCCCTGTTGTCATAGTAAAGAAGAGTAGGTACCCAGGCCTCCTTACATAAGACTGCCAAAGACTGATTTCCATCAGCATAACACGAGCAGAGCTGGTGTACCACAGCCCCAAGCCAGCACTCTTCAGAAAAAAAGTCTGCCTTTTCTAAAGTATCTTTTCCCTTTGGCCAAGAAGATGAGGACAAGAGTGTCTGATGTACTTCAGTGACAAAGGGTACATCTTACATTTGCCACCATGTTAACCTTGAAATGGGCAAATAGAGCTTAGAAATTTGGTTTTAGTTTTATTTAAAAAGTAGCTATTGTATCAGACAATGTAGCTTCACAGTAGTAAAATTCCAAGGGGGGTGCTCATTCCCTGAATCGTATGTGTGTAGAGGATTGATAACACTGTCCCAGGATACAGCCTTCATAAGTTGTGAGGGGAATAGAGGGTGTCAGCTTGATTTTGCAACTAACCTACTCTAATGTCTCTAGTAAAGGAATTTAGAATTACTTAAATATTTTTATGGAGTGAACAAATAGAGTTATTGGGATTGTGACAAAAAAAAAAAAAAAAAAAAAATGGGGGAGCCGGGGAGATAGCTTAGTAGAATAAGTGCTTGCCTGGCAAGCTCAAGGGCTGAGTTCAACCCCCAATTCCACAAAAAAAAAAAAAATGAGATGCAACTGGGACATGCAAATATTCTCTAAATTAGAAGAACTACTTGCCAGAAACCAAATAGTACTCGATATTTTGGGAATTTAAGCAAAGCACACCACAGAAACAAAAACACTTATTAGGGCTACAGTTTGATATTTCTGTATTTTCTTCTAAGTTATGAATTAACCTCTCTTTTAAATCACAGACCCTTGCCTCTCTGACTGGCAGACAAATTATCATTTGAGACAATCTGACACAAACATAAAGCCACCTTTTCATAAACTCTGTGACTCCCCTTAAAGCAGGAGTAGTTTTATCAGTATTTGTTCTAGCAAGTCAGTCCTTCTAATGAGTCCCGAAACTTGGCCACCCTGGACACATTCAAGAAAATGCAGCACTAGCGCTGCGCGGGGCCAGCCACTGCCACCAGCACCTGAAAGGCAGCCAGCACGGCCAGCGCCCTGCCTTTTGGACCAGTTGATGCTAAAGGTTAAGAGAATAAGCTTTTATTCTTCCAGGAGAGCAGCAAAAGCTTGCAGCCTACACTGTTAATTAGCTATCAACATTTTAATTTTGAAGGCGGGAGAAAATGTTGGCATGGTTCTGTCTTACACAGTATCACACGTGGAAATCAGGTGAAAACGAAAATACTTTGACATTAAAACACCAGAACATGGCAATTGCTTTTTAACTTATGTTTATAAATAGCTCTAACTACCACCAGAAAAAAGTGATAGCCATTAATGGCAGTGAGTCCTTGCTGATAAAGGGATCCATGATTTAATTAATGACAAAGCCACGACACAGACACAGAATGAATGATCTGGCTGCATTATGTGCTCTCAGGAGCCTCCAGCAATCACCCTTTGCTGGTGATTATGGGGCCAGACAGAGCCCGTTCACACTGTGGCGCTTTCTCCTATGGCCTAAGGAGTGGGAGCAACTTATCTCTCTGAAGCTCAGTTTCCTCTTCCCTGTGCGGATTAAGCAGAGAAGTGCAGATACAGCACCCAGTGAATGCATAGCATTAGGATTTGAGACACGGAGCCCCAACCTATATTCAGACTGTTGTCCATCCTCCTCCGCCCTACACCACCACCTATCTGTCCTGGCAACTGTACTTGGCAACTCTGGTCTTCTTTTATCATTAAAACCTCAAGGTTCATTCAACTAAAACAGCCTTGGGACAGAACAAAAACACAGACATATATTAGGAAGCAAATAAAGAGGAAACTACCCCAAGAAGTAAAAGGCACAGGTCACTTCCATTATAGAACAGAGCGAAAGGAGATTCATAAATACTCCCAACCAGTTTAGCCAGATATCCTTTCTTTAGTACTTTGGCCAGAGATTGTGCTGTTTTCCTTATTAGCTAATGCATTCAACAATACATTACATCTTCTTTTATTTTATAAAACAAAATTACTGTGATCGCAGTTACGTTTTTCCAGTTACTTTGGATGTGTAAGATTTATATTCTTGTCTTTTGCTTGATATTTCAGTGTCAGATATTGAATATTTTCCAGACAATCTAAATGCAAGACCTTGACTAAGATCAAGGCTTTGAAATATTAGATACCAAGTGGTCATTGAGGTTCTTCCAAGATACTGTATGAAACCATAAGGCAAAAATATACTAAAAATGTATGCTCATAACCCTCCCCTCTCAATTTCTCTTCAAACCACCTCCCGTCTCTTTCTCCTTATTTATTTTTGTCTATGGTTTACAGTTATGAAGAAGCCCTTTACAGTAAAGGAGCTATATAAAAATTTACCATAGCTCATCAGACTAAAGAGCCTGCTTAGGCAGGCACAGGGACTAGAGTTTGATCCCCAACCTGCCATGGTGACCCTGCCCCTGGGGCACACTGAGACTTTGCTTGAGACTGGGAGTGATGATGTGCACCTGTAATCCCAGTGCTTGGGAGGCCGAAAATAGGAGGGTCACTTCAAGTCCAATCAGTGTAGTGAGACCCTGTAGACCTAGTACTAAATACATTTTAAAAAATTACCATGAAAACAGGAACTTATTATATGCAATTATTTTGTTAAAAATTTCCCCTATGAGCTATTTCTCAACAACACATTATTTCTGTCTATGACACACTGATTCCAGTCAATTTTCTAAGAGCCTTCAGATGATTTCCATCATTCACTGCTCTAGAGCCAAGGATCTTACAAAGGACACAGTTCCAAGGGGATGATACAGAAACATGCAAAGCTGTCAATGGTCAGTTATCAGTCAAGTATTTGTGCTTCTTTAGCACAGCATACAGCTGCTATTGGAACTACCCAACCAGAAAACACCTTCCCCTATCTTTTGCATCTCCATAGAGAATGTCTAGACTGTTCAGAAGGTTTAGAGTACTGTGATTCATAGTAGACTCCTATAATTCACAATAGCCAGCAATGGGGAACTAATCTATTATCCTTCCACAGCAAAATGGATACATTAATCGTGAGGGCCATGAGACTTACTCCCAGTGGGGCAATGTGAGCAGAGAGGATTTTGTGTCATTTCCTGACTGTGATGGCTAAAAGATGATGTACCTTCTGCACATTTGTTCCTGTGAAAGTCCATGCTCAGAATGACACTGGGACTCACATGCAGAATAAAGTAACGCAACAAAATAGAAGAAAAGCATCGTAAATCTCTGAGTTAGTTCTCAGAGGCAAAGAGTTTGTCTTATTTGGAATACCCATGTGGAACTGTGGATCACAGTAGATAAACTATCTCTACCAATGGCAGTACTCCCTTAACTAACAGTGCCAAGACTCAAAATACAATCTTGTAACTGGAATCTGGATATTGCAGGATATAAAGCTAAAAGAAACAAATTTATTACACTAAAAGGTATGGTAATGGATTCACATATATCTGGGAAGAGTGTAAATTGGTTAAAACACTGCAGGAAATTGCTTGGCAAAATCTGTGTGAATCAAAATTTTGTGTATTATGTGACCCGACCAAATGTATTCCCATCAGAAATGTGTCCATGTTCAACAGGTCACATGCTACTGTGTGATATACACATACAATGAAATATTATTGAACCTTTTGGCCAGCCAGTGGACTAAAGTGCCTATTTAGGCAGAGCGCAGTGACCAGGGTTCAATCCCTTGCATGCTGTGTGAGTCCTGCCCCCAGGGCATGCTGAGATGGTGAATAAGACTAGGCATGGTGGTGAGCGCCTATAATCCCAGCTCTTGGGAAGCTGAAAACAGGAGAATCACTAGGATCTATGTAGTGAGACCCTGTAGACCCTATAGATTCTGCACTAAATACATAAAAAAGAAAATAAATATTACTGAACCTTAAAAGGAAGCAAATTCTGACATATGCTATAACATGGGCCTTGAGCACATTAAATCAAATGAAGTAAGGCAATTACAAAAATATAATCTACTTTCACTTATATGAGATACATACAATAGTCACATTCACAGAGATAAAAATTGGATGGTTGCCAGGGGCTGAGAAGGAAAATGAGAAATTGTTTTTTAATGAGCCTAGAGTTTCAGTTTTGCAAGATGAAAAGAATTCTGGAAATTAGTTATACAACAATGTGAATACTGTTAAAAGAATAACTTCAAAAGATTAAATTTAACAGAGTTGATTTGAGCAATGAACAATTCATGAATTTAGCAGCACTCGAGACCAGAAGAGGTTTGGAGAGCTCTTCCCAGCAGCATAGACAGTGAGCTTTTACAGGCAGAATGTGGAAGCCAAATAGAAACATCATCAGATTGGGACTGGGCTCTGCCTCATCTGGGATGGTGTGAGGAAGCACTTGCCTTAATTAGCTATGTGCTAAGCAATGTACTACCTGTGAGTTGCTAAAGTTCGGCTATTTATGACTGTTGGCTGAAACCTCGCTAATTGTTATATATTGCTAATATTTATGATATTCCTAAATTAGGTTTAAGGTTGTTTGTATCCTAGACTAGGTTGCAATTCTTATAGACCAACTTAATATGCAGAGATAGCCTCAGGCTAATGGCTTGTTGATTATGTAGTTTATTAGCACAACTTCACAGAACAATACACTGAAAGATGGCACATTTTTTGTCATGTGCCTTTAACCACAGCTAAATTTTTTAAATGTCTAAAATGTTTAGAGTCCTATAACTCATAATATCCAGAAACTGGGAAATAATCAACTATCCTTCCACAGCAAAATGGGCAAATTAACTGTGAACTGTTTGTTAATGGAATTTTGTATGAGAGACTTACGGTCTATGACACAAACAAGATGAATACATGTTATAAACACAATGTTAAACAGCAGAAATAGACAACAGGATGGATTTCACCTATTCTAAATGACTTTACTTATTTAAAGCACAGAAAAAGGCAAAACTCCTCAGGTTGTTAGAAATCAGAACCATCCTCAACTTTGGAGTAGTGAGTGAAACAAAGCCAGGTGGAGGTAAAGGATAGTTCCATGATGTCATGTTGTCTCAGGTAACAGGTTTTATAATATAAATCAGTTGTTTAAACAATGTATTTCTAAAAATGCTTATGTGTTCTCAAAAGAAAGTAAATCACAGACCAGGAAGTAAAATAAATCAAAAGTGTACCCTCCTGCCTAAGGGTCGTCAACCTGTACAGAAGTCAAGACAACAAATGTAGAATTTGTAATTAAGTGATTAATCAGAATCAGCCTATCTCAGAATTGCTTAATATTCAGTAAATCAGCCCACTGTATACAGATTACCTACTTTCTAATCAAATTATCATTCATGTAGGAGTACCAACAAGAAAGATGTTTAACAATTAAAATTCTATGGTAATTTCACACTCAGCAATGCCTTGTGTTCATAATTTCAATATTAGATCTGATTGAATATGATTAAACATGGCCTATGATTTGCAAAATGGGTTACATGATGGATCTCAATGAACTCATTAGTAGCTAATTCTGTAGAGATCTTTCTAAATGCTAATGTTTAGCTGCCTTTGGCTCATTAATTAATTTAAAGATTTGTAACTATCAGCATTTTTGATTCAAGTACATCTACTACTTTTTATTATTGGGGAATGCTTATTTGTATTTAAGGATTAAAAATTATGTCATCTAAAGAAAGGTAGTATTTATTTGGTAAGAAGAAAAAAAATAGAAAGAAGATATTCTACTAAACACATGAGGAGCCAGAACCTCTACAGATACTCAGCACTAAAATAGAAATCATAAATACAAAATCAGAGATGAGAAAGGAGTCAACTATGTAGAGCTCATGAACAAAATATTAAGCTAAACACACTGTACAGGAGAAAAAGGAGAGTCTGGTCATATTCAAAACTAAAAAAAAAATCTAAGCAAGTAAAAATCTGAGTTGACATGATAGCATAAATTCTAAGTCATTCTTTGGAGTCATCTCTCAAAGAACCTATCATCATTCAAGGTTGTTAGAAAATTAGTACTAGAAACACCTTTAAAAACTTTGAGACATTCATTTTGTTTCATAATCAGGGTGACTTATATCATGTATTCCTTTCCAGTCACTGTCAAGCAGAAAAGTCAACACACCAATAACAGGCTCTGCCAGGAAGAAATTGAAGAAACAATACTTTTCACAATGGCATCATGGAAAGCTAAATGCCTAGGACTTAACCTAACTGAGGAAATTAAAGACCCCTACAATGCAAACTATTATACTTTGAAGGAGATCAAAAAGGACACCAGGAAATAGAAAGATATCCCTTGTTCCCGGATAGGCAAACCCAATGTAGTCAAAGTGGCCATACTTCCAAAACAGATATACAGAATTAATGCAATCTCACTCAAAATATTAGTAGCATTCCTTGTAGAACTAGAAAAAAAAGCAATTCTAGATTCCTCTCTAGAAGAGACCTAGACAGCAAAAGCAATCCCAGGCAATAAGAACAAAGCAGGAGGACTCACAGCTCTGGACTTCAGTTATACTATATGCCTACAGCGATAAAAACATCATGGTGTTAGCAAAAGCAAAACTAAAAATAGCAACAAAAAGACATGTGAATCTTTAAAAAAAGAACAGAAGATGAAGAAATGCCTCCAACCAAGTTGAGCTACCTGATTTTTAACAAAGGGGCCAAAAACCTATGTTGGAAGAAAGAGAGCCTGTTTCATAAATGGTACTGAGAAAACTAGCTGTAGAGAGGATTAGATCTAGACTCATACTTCTCACCACATACAAGCTAAATCAAAATCAATCACAGATGTAAATGTGAAAGCAGAGACATTTAATCTGCTGTAAGACAAAATCTGTAAAGCTTTTGAAGATATAGACAGAGGCAAGGACTTTTTGAAAAGATCCCTAATTGCATAACAAATATTACCAAAAATAGGCCAATGGGATCAAATGACATCCAATAAGCTTCTGCCCTGCAAGGGAAGCAACCAACAGAAAGAAGAGACAATCCAGAGAGTGGGAGTGATGGAGAATGTAGCTATTCTTTAAACATAGAGAGTAGTACCTAGATATATAGAGAACTCAAAATGTTAGGCCCCACCCCCTGAAAAGTAAAAGACTTCATAAAAAAAATGGGCAATTTGGTCTGGGGAGATAGCTCAGCAGTCTAAATGCCTGCCTGGCATGCTCAAGGACCCAGGTTTGATTCCCAGTACCATATGCTGTGCCAGTCACAGGTGCTGAGCTGGCCACCAAAACCAGGGTTGGTGGCACAGGTGTGTAATCCCAGAACTGAGGAGGCTGAGGCAAGAGGATCACTATGAGTCCAAGATATGTAGTGAGACCCTGTATGAAATAAACAAAGAAGTTTTTTTAAAAAAGAATTTTAATGGGCAACATAAATGAATGGATACTTCTCAGAAGAAAAGTATAATTTGCTAATAAATACATGAAAAACATTTAACATCCATGACCGTTAGAGGACTGAAAATTAAAACAATACTGAGAGTACATCCTACTCCAAAAAGAATAGCTGTCATCAAAACATCAGATAACAAATGCTGGTGAATCTGCAAGGGGGAAAAAAACCTTTATACATTGTTAGTGGATATGTAAACTGGTACTGCCACTATGGAACTCAGTATGGAGATTCCTCAAAAGACTAAATATAGAAATTCTGCTGGACCCAGCTATTCCTCTCCTAGGTAGCTTCCTGAAGGAGTTGAGCATGTTACATTACAGTGAGATGTGCCTATCCATCCGTGGTCATCATAGCAGCATTGTCCACAACAACTAAATTTTACCTTTCTAAATAATCGAAGAATGGCTTAAAACTGTGTTTATATGCAGTTGAGTACCATTCTGTCATAACAAATAATATGGATAGATCATTTGTAGGGAAATGGGTGCACCTTGAGACCATATTGTTAAAATAAATCAAATAAGCAAAATCAGACACACAGTCTCAAATACTGTATATTTTCTTTTACATAAGCAACCCAAAATAAAAATAAAAGATGGATAATATGAAAAGAAAGAGATGAAGTGTGTTATAGTTTCTGTCTAGCTGTCACCGCAAAGCTTCATGGGAGACATAAGATGGACTTCTAAGGTCTGTGATTAATCCACGATCCAGTGTTGGGATCACAGGTGTGAGAGCTGCTGGGCTTATGGTGTAAGTGCTATACCTGGCCTGGGGCGGATAGTCCGAACTCAACATAAGGGAGACAGACTAGCTCTCTGTTGACATTGTTGCTTCTGCCAGAGCTCCTGCCCTTTTGCTCTTGCTATTTTGCTGCTTTCTGCCACCATGAATGGCTGCCCTCTGCCATATGCTTTTCTGCCTTGGAGCCAGACAAATATAGACTGAAACCTTCACAAACTGTGAGCTAAATAAACCTTTCCTTTTTTAATCTTGCATGTCAGATATTTTGTCCCAACAATGAGTAAAAAGTAAAAAAGACATAGGGGTAAAGAGAGTAAGAAGAAAAATGCAACTGGAAAGGAAGGGTAAGGAAGAATACTAAAAAATCAAAAGTTGTTATGTATATGTGCCAAACACCTCATGATTAATATAGTCATTATGCACTGCAAACATGGACTAAGAAAAATTTTTAAAAAGAAGGAAGAGTTAAAAGAACCCAGAGGAAAAGAAGAAGGGAAAGTAGGAAGTGTCTTGATAAATGCCTATGATTTAAGTTTTTGGAAATCTTGTCACAAAAAAGGGCACAGAATTGTGAAAAGTGAATAAATATTATTTCTCTACAAATGACCAGGTTTTCAGCTATCACACCATAAGGGTACAGCCCACAAAGGAAGATACTTGTTTGGACTGTGGTTCTAGTTTTATGGAGGGGTTCCCTTACCTGGGTGTTTTTTTGGTGCTAGGAGTCAAACTCAGGACCTTGTACTTGCCAGGCAGGCGCTTATGCCACTGAGGTATCTCCACAAAATGGGTCTTCTGAACTCATGGAATGCATCTGGGAGTTTCTTCCATGTCTATTGTCCCCCACAACCACATGTGATTTTGAGATATTCTTCCTCTCTTGACATTGGGAACACTTGATTCTTTTTAGACTGTTTCCTATGCATGCAATGTTGGGAGCCCAAGGATGTATTAGCATTAAGCAATGACAGATTTGTGATTTGTTTAGCAATAATATTTACCCAGATACATGATAGGTTTCTGGTCTATTTGATTATGGTAGTTTGATTTAATGGGTCAATGACCACCCAGAGTTCTGTGCATGTGCATATTCAACCTTGCCTGATTCACTAGCGTCAAAGTTTAGCCATCACACCCCACTTGGAAGACAAGTTTCCTTGACACCATCTGACACAATAGGCTTAATCTGATCTTTTTCCCCACTGGATCTAACTCCCCAGCTCATTTGAGAATTTTCATGACAGACCATTGAAGAAAACTTACAGTATCAAATCTCCTGCTTTTGTGGGATTCAGAGTAGTTGATTGTTTTTTCCAACCACATGGGTTCTCCACTCTTCCAGCTGTTCTTGCAATCTGGTTGCTTTTCATGTGCACTCATTTCTGTCTTATAATAACTTATGAAAAGCAGCCCAGAGCAAGCAACAGACAGATATTCTGGCTCTTTTCAACTGCTTTCTTTAGGGCAATGATTATACATGTGGTCTTCTTCCTAGCTAATTACCAAAGACAATTTTGCCAAATGTTGTCTTGACATTACCCAGTCCACCAGCTTTCCATTCTCTGCAGTATCTACTTCTCCATTGCTTACTACCCCACATGCAGGACAAGGGTGCATAGTTAAGGTTTGTGGGATGATAGGGATCCATATCAGTGCTACTTAAAGTGATAATTATACTACTAAAGCAAATACATCAAAAGGTATTTCAAACCAGGCATGGTGACATACACTATAACACCAGCACTCTGGGGTCTGAGGGAGAAAGACTGGAAATTCAAAACCAATTTGGAAACGTTAGCAACTTACCAAGATCCTGTATCAAAATAAAATAATAACAGTAGCAATAATAATAATAATAATAAGATGATGATGATTATGATGATGATGATTGGGTGGTAGCTTGTTGTAAAGACCCTGGTTTCAATCCCCAATGTTCAATCAATCAGTCAATCAATCAACAGACAAACAATAAATGGCTTCAAGAATACTGACTGCCATTTGCTCTCACAGCACCGGAATGGATCCAGGCTGTCAGGGTAGTGCCTCCTCATCACCTAGTCCTTGCCATCTTTTTTTCATTACTCTAGGGTACTGTCCTGTGTTGTGAGGCTGGCTCAACCTTAAATCAATACACCAAACTATGGAAAGATGAAAAACTATGTCCAGGAATAGTAGCTTCTCTTTTGTTTAGGAAGTACAAATCACATACATCAGTTTCCTTTCATGTGCCACTGACTTGAATTTCATCACATGGCCTCTAATTGCATGCTGTAATAGTAAAGGAATATGAAGAAGAAAATGCCAGGGTGCATCATTTGGCCATGGGGACCATGGTAAAGGGTCAGAAAAGCTGAATAATCCTGTTTTCTATTAGGCGGGAAGGACAAGCACATGTCCCTGGGGGAAAAGATGCCACTGACTACTACCATCCCCTCAAATTATGTATTTCAGAAAAGGCCTGCTGGTGAAGACCACAGGAACCAGTTTAATGTAACTAAAACCTACCAGTCTCTCTTCTAGGTGACCTACAGTGAGGTTTGCTCATTAGAATCTCATAATCATGCTAAATTTTGTATCCTAGAGCAAGTCTAGCCTGCCATTTTTAAACATGTAACATTGAAAGTGTCATGATCTGGAAATGTACAGGCTCAGCAATGTGTTTTCTCTGTGTGCAATGACAAATCTCCCCAATAAGAGTGTTTATCAACCTCATCAATGAAACTTCCTTGCTTCCTTTGTTCAGTGAGACTGCTTTGGAAGTTGTCTCAAGTGTTCTCCTCACTTTCTGTAAATAATTAACCTTCCTTCACTCTTTATCTGCTGCCTGTGTTTACTGGCTTCACACACATCAAAGAACAAACCCCTTGTGCTAGGTTACTAATTTTGGCAACCCAGATGAACCACTTTTCCTTTGAAGTCTAACGGACATTGGCCAACTTGGTGGCCAGCAGAAGTAATGGGCAGCAGCAGATTTCCTGTTTCCAAGGATGAGTCCCAGGTAGATAGAGGAAGCACTCTTTAGGTGCCTGACACACCAGTCCTTCACTGCCGCTATACCAAGTGAGCTTGCCACTCACTCTGAATATTTTTTCACATGTCCCCTAGATCTGTGAGTAGGGATGGACCCTTGGGTTGTCTAACAGGGTCTCCATAATGAAGTGGTAAAAACTTCAGTCAGAAAGCACACAGAAAGGTCAATTAGAGGGCTAAAATATTGGGACATCACTGTCCTTATTAAGAGGTTACAAGATACTTCCATCGTGGCTGGTACCATTTACAGGTTTGGGAAACATCACCCACAGGGAAGGAGAAGCTGACTAGGAGTGTCTGGCCACAAAAAGTCTCACCTCAGAATGTTTCTCAGGTCTGCTGAAGGACAAAGGGAATCAGATCTTGGAGGTTAGAATGAAGCATGGCTTTTTGATATTCCAGAATCCCCAGTTGTGAAATTTTACAACGTCAATGTTCTGAAGTCCTTTGGCAGGAGAACAATTGTGAACATCATACTAGAGTAAAGTGTTGTGAGATTGGTTTTCCAAGAAGTCATTTTTGTCAGTCATTTCTTAGGTATCTAGAGACAAGTTTTTAACAGATCTCTAGGGCAGACAACAAGGTCAGTACTACAGGAGAGCCCATTAAGTTGTCTCCTTCATCACTGGAAGACATTTGATTATTTGTCAATGAGTAAGAAACACATGGTCTTTCTCTATAATATATGAGGGAAACAATATGAACTGGAAAGCCAGAACAAACACAACATGGATTTCTGAATTACAATACTGTTCTGCAACTAAATTCATTCTGCAAAAGGGAGAAGAAATGGGACCTATGTATAGTGCTTTGTAGTCTTATATCAGAAGGAAAACGGTAAACCTTTGACTAAGAAAATAAAACCCTTCTGCTGTTTGAGATTCTTTGTGATGACAACCTGCTTTAGTTTTCTTCCAGGTCCAGAAAGAAAGATGGGTTTTAGGCCTCAGCTCAGGTCACTGCTGAACAGGTAGAGGAGTCTGGACTGGTCCCTCTTCAGGGAGCCTTCTCCTAGGACCTCTATACCTAGGCCATTTTTTAACCTATGTTTTCTCTTCTTCATTGCAACCTCACCTGGCAAAACTAATCACTAACCAGGCAGATAGATAGATAGATAGATGATAGATAGAGATAGATAGATAGATAGATAGATAGATAGATAGATAGATAGATAGATAGATAGATAGATATCTTGTTAATGTACATAAGTCTCTCAATTCTTGATTTGACACCAGTGGAGTTATCATCCTAGGAGCATTATCTTTACAACTCATAACCTCATGTGGAAAGATTCACAAAGTTTTCCATCTGTAGTGCTGACTGGGGAAGAAAAACTAGCTGTGCCAGAAGAAGCCATAAGAGGAAGCTGAGAAGCAGCTTGCTAATCAGCCTGACAACTAAGTTTGGCTGCATGTTAAATAGTCAGTCCCAGGAGACCCTCCTGAACAGGACCCTGACAGAGCTGCAGAGTCAGCCACATTTGAGTATTATAGAAATACACTCCTCAAAGTGTTGCCAGCAGCTAGCAAACTCTGGTTGACTGGAGCAAGCAGAGGAATGTAGCAGATGATAGATGAAAATCATTTGGCCTTCATGCAGAGATTGAAGAAATGTTTCCAAGGACACACCCTTGGGCTTCTGAAGGGAACTGCAGCCAGATAGTCCTGAGAACATACTTCACAGCTGAGACTGCTCCTGATAGCCACCGAAACCTACATGTTTTGATTGTAGGCTCAGAAACTAACTTTTTTCAACTGGTGGAGATTGCCTGCAAGGTTTTCAGTAACAGAGATATGGTTGAAGAAGGAAAAGGAGATAGGAGGAAGAGGAAGTAGTTGGTAGTCATCTTCCAGTCTGTTTCAGGTGATGTGAGGGGTAGAAAGAAGACAACATGGTTAATGGCCCTGGCCCCCAGGTAGAAGCCACTGGCAGCTAGCAAAGCTAGTTCTGACCAGTATGCATCTTTCAGACAAAAGAGACATTGGAAAGAAGGAATGCACAAATCACCCGGAGACAGGGAAAATAAGGCACAAAAACAATCCTATCAGCTTCCCCTTGAAGACTACACAGTCAAGGGGTTCCCCACTATTCTCCCTTTAGCATAGCCCAGATTTCCTATGAGGAGCCCTGGGCTATCTTAGACATAGTCAAAGAAAAGAAGTTAAATTTCTACTTTGTACCTAGCCACCGACTCTGTGTTGACCACTGAAAAGTACAGTGCCAAGCAGGGAATACACCATGCTAGGTGTACAAGGAAGGGTAAAAATCAGATGGTTTCTTGGACCCTCTGAAGAGGGTTCAAATGTTTTAAAGCACTCATTTCTGCATGTTCTTGAGTACGAAACAGACCTGTTAATCACACTATGGGAATTATTAAACTTCAGCAAGATATAATAGAAATATAGCTTCCTAAGAGTGGTAGAGTTCATGGGTCCACTGAATATCAACAGTCCCCAAACTGCCCTGAAATGTCCTGGCTCAAGTCAAACTGAGGTTTGACTCACAAACAGTGGGATGAAGCCAATCAGGGTGGGTACACCAGTAATCACAGTCCTGGGAAGGCTGGGGCAAGAGGGTTACTGGGAGTCCATGGCTAACCTAGGCTACATAGTGAAGAAGTTCTGGCCAGTCCGAACTACATAGTCAGACTCTGTCTCAAAAAATAAAATAAAAGTAAATAAACCTCCACCATAATGTATCAGAATAAGTGAGACAGAAACAAAATAATTAAATGTTGAAAAGAACAATAGAATAAGCCATCAGCACCAAACTGTAAATACCATCTGTGGCCTACCTACTTTCCAAATCCCCTCTGTCCCTTTCAGATAGCTTTCTTTCTTCTAATAAATGCTTCCTACTCTTAACCTCCACTGTTCCTAGATTTCATTATTTGATTTTAGAAAATGCAAACCTGGTGTTTCAGATATCTAACAGGTTTGGAGTTTCATTCCTCTATATCATGTCATGGTCTTCCACCAAGATAATTTGATGAAGGTAGGAATTTGTTTTTGTTTCACAGAAGCAGGATTGTGATTCACGCAGGTAATCAAACATTTTGTGATATTCTCTCTTCACCCATTGTGTAAAGTTAGTCATGCTTTCTCTCATATGATTTTATCAAAATGATAAATTTCAGCTGAAAACATGGGAAGAGTCTAAAGTTATAATGCTTCTTTACTGGGACAGTTTACTCTGGTTTTGTATATGTTGCATTTGGACTTAGTTACTGAACTTACTAGTGGTCCTTCTTATACCTGTTTGACTTGTTTCACTGCTGTGGTTCAGTGGCACTAGGGAAACAATATTAGAGTATCTCCTAGTGGATTTTGATACAAGACACTATAAAATAAATCATTTTGTTAACAAAATCTAACTCATATTTAGAAAATATGAGTTTAATAAACCACATAACTCCTTCCACTAGTTAAAGGACACTAGATTGATGGCTATTCTTAAGACGTAAAGAACAGATTTCACTGGGATAGACTGGCTCTGATCCTCATTTATACTCTAGAGGAAGTGTCAAGCTTTTCTATTTCACTTTCCTTTCTGGTCTGATCTGCTTCTGGGGAGAAAGCACTCTCAGCTCATAAGATTACTCATTCTTGCATTTCTAGGACAGGATGACGACTCGGGGAAGTTGTCTCTTTAACTCGCTGTGCACATGTGAGAGGAAAAGACTTCCTTTCTCTGCCCTTACTTCTCTGGGCCTGATGAGACATCAGAATTTTGCCTGTCCAGGAGAACACACATAAAAGCCATGTTGCAGTTTAATGTTTTAGGCAAGTCTCCTTTGGGAGAAATTAAAGGAGGTGCCCAATTTTTTTGCATTTCAGACACGGGAAGCTCAATGTTGAACTCTCTCATTCCTTTGGAATGTATTCATAAGCACTGGAAGACGTTCATCCCTTAAAAGCCATTTCATATTTTTCTGCACATGTGCATTGCACATCTACCCCTAGAGCCAAGACAGAATGCAGAGGTAAATATTAATTATGAGACTATTTTACAACTAGAACCATACTGTAAAAAAGAGGGAAAATGGTCAGACTTTCTTTGTATCATGAAATAGCCCTTATTTATGTTCAAAATGTAAATACAAGCCACAGGAAAAGCAGCACCTTGGGGCTATAAGCATCCACCATCCCTGATCCTGAGTTTGTCTTTCCCTAAACTTTGGAGCCTGAGGATGAGGTTTGCAAGACAACCTTAATCAGCTTCATCTATTATTACTGAGTCTAAGGCTCCCTGTACTTGCCCTTCTGGCCCTGAGGGTAGGGCTTCAAGAACAGCCATAATTCAAGCTCCTACTGGTCTATACTCATTGCTAGCTGAATTTATGCAAGCTTTTCAAGGATGGTATCCTTTATAAGAAGTAAATTGGAACTTTGGGAGTTCATGTGTCTTTTTCTCTTAGTAATCTAAAGAAGATCAAGCTAGAATCAGGAAATATTTTTGATGATCCTGATAAGTACTTTGAGGTATTTAAAGGATTTACTGAGACCTATAAGCTAGACTGGAAATAACTTAAGTTATAAGTGGGGTAACTTTCTCTTCACCCTTTCCTCTTAGTTATGCCTAAAGGCCCAGGTCCTATCCTGGGAGAGATATTTCATCCTGTCTAAATACTCTAATATATATACCAGGTTGCTAATTAGTCAAAATAATGTTTAGACTGGTTTTATAAATACATTCTGTTGGCTATATACAATAACTTGAGCATTATTTTAATAAATTTAGTACAGTGTCTACAGGGTCTCACTCCACAGATTAGACTAGTAGCGATTCTCCTGTTTTCAGCCCCCCAAGTGCTGGCATTACAGGTGCATGCCACCACACTGTTTCATTCACCATCTCAGCATGCTCTGCAGGCAAGGCTGGCTTGGCACACTAGAGATCAAACCCCAGTCCCTGAGCCTGCCTAAGCAGGCACTTTTTTTTTTTTTTTTTGCGGAACTGGGGATTGAACTCAGGCCCTTGCACTTGCCTGGGGAGCACTTATTCCACTGAGCCATCTCCCTGGCCCCTAAGCAGGCACTTTAATCCCCTGAGCTATCTGGCCAGCCGAACTTGAGAATTTTTCATTGGTCAAAAATAATGTGTTAATTGTCATAATCTGTTTCTCATAAGTCATCAACATTTTAGAGATTATTAATAACTAAAACTGGAGGGATATAAAACAAGATATCAGGCTCCATCAGTAGAGGGATCAAAGAGCCAATGGATTATAATTGCCATTTCAGTTCCTTAATACCAGTTTCTAGACTTACTGACAGCTTGACTTAATTCACATGCCAAAAAATAAAGTAGTTCAATGCTTATTAGTCTAGGTAGATACCTTCACAAAGATAGTTGAAGCCTTTCCTTGTAGAACAGAAAAGGTGAGAGCTATAAAGATTTTGGTCTCAGAAAACATCCCCAGATTTGTATGTTCTAAAAGCTTACATAGTGATAATGGGCCATCTTTTAAAGCAACAGAAACATAGGCTGTCTCTCAGGCACTGAATGTTCTCTATCACCTCCATTGTGCATGGAGGCCACACTCATCAGGAAAGGTAGAAAAAAAAATGAATGAGACCTTAAAGAGACATACTCATAAAATGCCTCAGGAAACCCACCCACAATGGCCTTACTATGTTTAACTCTCATTAAAATAAGAAACACACCTCAAATTCTAGGCTTTGGTCCACTAGAAATGCTATGGACACCATTTTCCCAATATCGATTTTTGGTGGTGGTGGGGCAGACCCGAGGATTGAACTCAGGTCCTTGCAGTTGCAAGGCAAGTGCTTATTCTACTGAGCCATCTCCCCAGCCCCAGTGATTTTCTTTTTGATAGAGAAATTTGTTACTGAATGTCTTGGTTACTTTTTCTCTCATTGCTGCAAAAAATACCCAACACCCAAAATTAAGGAAAGGTTTATTTAGCTCACAGTTTGTGGAGGTTTCAGTACATACTTGGCTGCCTTACAGGGAGACTCCCACATGGAAGAGAGCAGAAATTCATGGCAGCAGAAAACAGTAAAACAGCAAAAGCAAAAGAGCAGGAGCAATGGCAACAATGGCTACAGTAAGCAAGTCTATCTCCCATAAGTTGCATGCAGGCTATCTGCCCCAGGCTGAGTGTAGCACTCATACCCATAATACCAGTACCACTCTCACCCTTAATCCCAGTGGATCATGAGTTAATCATAAACTCTAGAACTCTGTCCCATGACTGCATGAGGCTTTGTGTGGACGACTAGACACAAACCATAACACTGAAGAGTGTCACATCACTGGCCAAATCCAACAGATCCTTCAACAGCTAATGGAAGCTCAGCTTAAAGAAAAGGGAAATTCAGTATTCCACCTCAGGGATTTAATGTTAGTAAAGTCTCTTCTCTCATCATCTCCTTCCTTAGAACCAATTTGGGAAGGACTCTACACCATGATCCTGTCAGCTCCATCAGCTGTCAAGGTGACAGGCCTAGACACCATGTATATCACACCCAACTAAAGTCCTGGGAACCTGAGAGTGAGCAACCATTACCAAAATACTTGTGATAAGCCATAAAATATTTAAGATTCTTGTTCAAGAAAAAAAAACAGACAAAGGAGGGGGTATAGAAAGGAAGAATCATGATGTGTGTGTATAGACAGTACAGTGGGGATAGATAACGCTGTGCTTCTGCATAATCCTATGAGAGGCAAGATTTGCACCAATGGTGGTTGGATGGGATATTATGTCAGCTTCTAGTACTATGGACAACCACTAGGAAAATAACAAGGTAGAAAGTATTAATTATTGAATCTTTGATGTAATTCAGGTATAAAAAATAAGATACGCAAACAGCTACACTCTCTTTCTTTACTGATAAGAGTCATATGCTATAATGATGTCTGTAAGTATAATATCATGTATGCACCTTCTATGATGCCAAAACAGTATGAAAACAGTTTGCAATGTATTAATTTATCAAATCCATCTTGTCAAGGTATCTTAAAAAATAAAAAAAAAAGTATTCAGATAAGTAGCCAAAGATGTTATTCTTAGCCTTTTTACTAATTACTTTATCACTTAAGGAAGAATGAAATGCCTTTCTAAGGTGGACACAAGAATATGCAGTCATTACAACAATATCTTGCTAGGTATGTGGCCTGTTCCCTTTGTCCAAGTACAACTGGAATTCTGTGGTGCATCTCCCCACTCCAAGGAGATAACTGGAATAAATTGTAAGACTCTGTCAATGAATTATGAAAAAGTTCAGTGGTTCATAGCTTAGTCCACTATTACCAGGTAGCCAAGTGGTCCATAAACTACACTCATAATGATCCTGGACATAATAGAACTTTTTCTAACAATGCCACTGAAGTCTCTTTAAAGGCTCTAGTTGGACTCTTGTTAAATAAAAGTAATGGGCCAATCCTGCGGGCCAATGAACATAGATATCAAGATAGCTATTTTCAGATATGGGATGATTACCTTTGGTTAATACCCCACTACAAAACACCTTATTGGGAGGCCTTTATGTTGGGAACAGAAAAGTCACTCAATTCTCATTGGTGCAACTCTACTAAATAGTTGGGATGGACAACCCTGAACAATGTATACATAGAATAACTTTACAGACTGAAGATTAATTTGCAACAAACTGATTTAATCACCCTGAAATTAGATGATAATCCCCCAGTAGCACTCACTGGTCCTGTAGAATTAAGTGTCAGCCCTGGTTATCCCCTGGATACATAGGAAGATGCATGCTGGGATTTGCATGTTTACAAGGCAGAAATGTCAAAAGTACTGACAAACTTGCCAACTTGCCCTGCCTATGGCATCAATGGTCTAGAAATGTGCTCTACTGGTGTGATCATTTGGATTCTATCTCTATCCCTTCCCTAAGGTTAAATGTGTCATGCAGCACATCAAGGCCTTAACTAACTATACTCAGCAGGCTTTGAATAACACAAGGGCTGGTCTCTATCCTGAGTGAAGTAAAATTAAAGTGACAAGCCATCTTCCAAAATCAGGTGGCATTAGACATTCAAGCCCCACCACAAGGGAGTACTTGTGCAACTTTTACTGTTGTGTGTATGTTCCTGAACCTGCCGCTAATATCTCAATCACTGTTCAAGTTATTAATGACAGGTTAATGACATATCAGATTCTGAAATTCCCTGGATTTTCTCCTTATTCTCTTTATGAAAAGCTATTACTGGCTCCTCCGAGGGGGCAATTTTATTGACTATATTCATAGTTACGTGTTAACTTTATTACTTGGCCCATCCATACTTAACTATTTATGTGGCCTTTTCTTATCCAGATTAAAAGCTGTAAATCTACACAAAACAAGAACACCTGGAACCTATTGAGGACCTTTATATAGACCCTCTGTTGAGTATCTCTGACTGCCATACACAAGTATGCACACTCTCTCAACTCTTCAGCTGGAAGAGGTCAAATTGGGTCTTTGACCTTTTCCGCCTTTCAGAAATTAAGGGTACTTTTCTAGAGGACAAATATATTAGCTAAGTTATATATACATATGTAGGGAGTCAGAAAGGGCTGGGCCTCAAGAGGTCAATGCAAAAGTGACTGTGACTGGAGGTACACTCACTGAAGGCTGGTCTTGGTGTGGGGAGGATACTCTCCATACACTTCCCCAACAGCAGTGATTAATATTCTAAGTAGGCATCAATGATCTTGGAGAACCAAACCTTAACCTGCCCCTTCTAGGAAAATCCCTGTGTTCCCATGTGCGCTTGCTCTTTGACTTTTTTCCTCATATACTCCCTATTTAATCAATACTACCTAGCAACTATACTTGTAATCTTATTGGTCTACCATAGTTTTGCTCTAACTCACACCCAGCCTATGATTTCTAGTATTAAGCAACTAGACCTGTACTTTTATTGAGCATAGCTCTGTCCTATCTTAAGCCTGCCTCAATGGATGGCTTTACTCAACAAAACACTTTTGGAAAGCAGAGTTGATGGCAACCTATTTTCCAGGCCCCCTTCTGTCCCTCTCAGACAGAAGCACTCTTTCATTCAATAAATTCTTACTCTTAAAAAAAATTAATATCTGAAACAGTGCTCCCTGAAACCTGAGGCCATGGACAGAATCATACCTTGTTTCACTGGCCTGTCAAGCAGGGTTTAGTGCAACCATGCAGCTCACATTGCATTATTTCCATGCTGTCAGTTAAGAAACCAGGAATGGGAGAATGTAAATGTGTGCTGGACTTATAGGCAATAGAGAACCGATGGAAGACATTCATCTAGTAGTTCTTAATTCCTACACTTCATCACCTGACCTTCTTGGGTTTAGTAAGTACTTTAGGCTTCTGGTCTTCAAGACATTTTCTTTAGGATTCTGCTGGACTCTATGTCTCAAAAATTGTTTGCCTTCAAATGGGTATATCCAAAGACTTAGGAAAACAATAATATTGTGAAACCACACTTCCATGGGGATTCAAAAACTTTACCTCCATGTTTGGAGAAATCCTAAGCAGGCCCTTGAAAAAAAAAGTCTGAAAAATGTGCCTTTACTACAATTTGTTGACTACATACTGGTAATAAGCCCACCTGAGGAAATTTATAATAGAAAAATAAAGTTTTTCCATTTCTTGGTTGAACGGTGCAAGGTTACAAAGGAAAAGAAGCAGTAAAATAATATCTGGTTTTATAATATCTCAAGGACAATGCAGCCTTTCCCCCAAAAAGAAAACTGCCTTTTAGTTAGCCTTTCCAAAAACCTTGAAGCAACTGCAAGAATTCGTAGTTATAGCTGGCTTTAGTCATATTTGAATTCCCAATTTAAGGTCAGTTACAAAACCACTATATGGCAAACTGCAAAGACAGGAGACTAATTTCCTTCAGTTGAACAGCCAATATACCCAAGCTTTTAATAAGGTCAAGGAGCTGCTGGTGAGTGTTCTTGCTCTGTGTCTCCCAGGCGTAAATTAGGTATTTGATTTATACATGTCCAAAAGGCAAGAGATTGATGCTGGCACATTGACCCAGATGTTGGGTCCCCTAAGAAGGATGCTGGCCTATTTCTTTAAGCAATTAGACACTGTGTCATTGGAATGGTCATCATACTTAAGCACCATTGTTGCAATTTGTCTGTTAATTAATGAGGCAGAAACACTAACTACAGGGCAGTCTACGAGAGCCTGGACCCCATATCAGTACGCTAGTGTTCTGAAGATCAAAAGTCGTCACTGTTGAAAAACAAGATGGATGATACCAGGTTTGTTGCTGAATCTCTCCCTCTCTCTCTCTCTCTTTCTCTCTCTCTCTCTCTCTCTCTCTCTCTGTGTGTGTGTGTGTGTGTCTCAGTGTCTGCCCATCTCTTTTTCTGTCTGTATGTCTCTTTTTCTCTGTCTGTCTCTATCTGTTTCTCTGTGTGTCTGTCTCTTCTCTCTCTCTCTCTCTCTCTCTCTCTCTCTCTCTCTTTCTGTGTGTGTGTCTCAGTGTCTGTGCCCATCTCTTTCTGTCTGTCTGTCTCTTTTTCTGTCTGTCTGTCTCTTTTTCTCTGTCTGTCTCTCTTTATCTCTTTCTCTGTGTCTGTCTGTCTGTCTCTTCTTTATCTCTCTCTCTTCTTTCTCTCTCTCTTTTTCTCTCCAGATAGTTGATCCAGCCATTGTACTGCTTGTCTCACAAGAACCACTACTACAAGACTGCATATAACTGCTAGACCAGATTGCCTCAGTAGAAAAAACCTTTAGCACTAGCCCCTGCTGAACACTAAAGTATGATTTGTAGCTAGGAACAGTCAGCATCAAACTGGTTATGTAATCATCTATCTCCATGGAATCATTGCAGCAAAATTCCTTTCCTAAGATCTTCAGCTCAGAAGACTAAAATAATAGTCCCAATGTAGCCACTGAAATTAGGAAAGGACATTAACAGCATACACAGACTCCAGCTATGCCCTCTCAGTGATTCATGCTTTTAGGCCCTAAGACTTAGGGCAATCTGTAAAGAGAGAGACCTCTTCAGTGGTGACAGCAAAGAAATGGAATATGGAAAGCAGATTCTCAACTTCTCCAGCAGTAAATGACCCTAAGAAAGTAGCTATTGTATATGCATAGGGCATCAGAGAAAAGACTCAGAAATAATAGAAGGAAACTATGCAGCTGACACTGGAGCTAATGTGTGGCCATGTTGGAAAGAGATTCCAGCTGTCTTTGATTTCCTCTCTGTCTCAATAAATTTGTTCTTTCCTACCTAGAACATATGGAGTGAGCAAAAAGGATAGGACTGTATATGTTCTCTGTTTCAAGGACCAGCTGACAGACATGCAGAGGAAGGTCTAGTTGCCAAAGAAAGGTGACATGGGTAATTATTATATAGGCCCCATCATTCAACTCTTTATGGAAGAGACTGTCCAACTGCATTCTGGAATAAGGACCCCCACTTACTGGAAGCCATGCTAAGACAGTAGAAAAATCCCAAGCAAACCACATTTCACCAACGCTGCTTATATCTCCTTGGTGAAGGCAGAAGCATGCTACCTGGAGAAGACTGGCAAGTGGATTTGCCATCCATCATGCCAGCATACCAGGAGGATGTAAGTATCTTTTAGGTTTTTTTGGATATCTTTAGTGGGCAAGACACAACTTTTCCTAAAGAACAGAAAAATCAAGAGAAGTTATAAAAGGCCTTCTAAATGCAGTCCTACTGAAGTTTGAATTCTTTCATCAATCCAACTAAGCATGGCTGGGGCTTCCCAGATGCTTCAAATACAAGGAGCATAACTCCACACTCTCAGGACTAACTTGACCAAGCTACCAAGCTGCTCAAGAAAACTGGTTTTATCTCTTACCTGTTACTCTGGGCTTCCTGTAAGTTGAGAGCTACTCCTGAAGGAATGCTCAAGCTCAGCACCATCATATTGTGGTATCAAAGTTCTTCCCAAGAGGAGCTCACTCTAGAACTCACCCTGATGTAGGGGTTGAATCGGTGATGAGGTAATTCAACTTGGACAAGGCCTTATGTAATCTTACTAATTACTCATTTGTCTCTTAAATAACAAAATATAACTTCCCATACTCATCATATTAAAGGGGCTGGACACCATGAGACCTAGAGGAACCAAGAAATATCCACTTTTTGAACCCAGACAAGGACTCATATGGAAACTGATGAAGATCAAATAGGTAAATAGAACTGAGCAGAAATCACTCTTTGCCCTTCTCTCCTGATTGATCTGTTAGGTGCATAATTAGATCTTCTACCTGATTATGCCCTTTTGTATGTTACCTGACAATTGAAACCATTTCTAGTGCATCTATGTTATAGCCAATGAAACTTGCATACTGCAATAGATAAGTTAAATAATGTTATAATGCTCACTTTTGCATATATTCCCTCTAGCTCCTTATCCCTTCATAGTTTTCTGGCCAAAACTATAGCCGTTGGACAAAGTAAGGGCAGAGAGCCCTAATATTGCTTAGTTTCTTTCTCTCTAATAGGGCAGACTCTCTAATTAGCTATACTGCCACCCTTGCTTTAGGGGTCCCTATCTCTTTATCTTAGCCATGTTCATTTGTTCTTCTTTTTTTTTTTTTTTTTTTTTTGGAACCAGGGCTTGAACTCAGGCCCATGCACTTGCCAGGGAAGCGCTTATTCCACTGAGCCATCTCCCCAGCCTGTTCATTTGTTCTTGACCAGAACCATCCAAGTTATACTCGACTGCCAGCAATGCCAGCCCTTACAGACTGCCCTTGACAATCCCAAGACCTAACTTGCTTTAGCATCAAGGCAGTTTTATGTCTTTAGCTTGGAGGATACAAAAACTACTGTTTCAGGGAGCAGCTGACAGACATGCAAAGGAAGGTCTGGTTGACAAAGAAAGGTGACATGGGTAATTATTATATAGGCCCCATCATCCAACTCTTTATGGAAAAGAGACTGTACAACTGCATTCTGGAATAAGGACCCCCACTTACTGGAAGCCATGGTAAGCTAGTAGAAAAATCCACACACTCCCCCTCCCCGCTACACACAGCAGGAGGTAGTTCCTAAAAAATCACAATGGACCCTTGACTTAGGAACCCAATTTATCCCCAAGGGCTGGTTGTAACTCAAGTTGTCAACTGAAGACTCAGGCTCATCTACACAACCTTCAAAGTCTGTCTTCTGTATATGGGCAGATCTCAGTATCCTTAGAAAATGACCTAGGATTTCTCAATTAACCCCACATGGAAAAGGATGTAATTTTCCTTCCAGAACTCTTTAAGGGTTAAATCCGTATTTTGAGACCATCTGGAAGCACAAGTGGCCAGCATTTGGGGTCATAACTCAAGACTTTGTTCATAAGTTAAAACTAAAATTTCAGCCATAACTCAAGTCACTCATTTGTCAGGCCTTGCTCTCAGGTCATGACTCGATGGTCCACTGTGCCTCCATCCCTAAACACTTCAAGAAACAGCAGGGAAACTTTTATCAGCTTGTAGACAAGAATTTTCAGGGGTAAGCATCTGTGTTGAAGAAGAAGTTGCTGCGTGCTTGACATCGTTTTTTTAGATAAGGATCTCTAGAAAAGTTCACAGGAACCAGTTTGTTTTTTTCAGATCATTTTCTTTACTAGCACATGTGTGCAGTACATGTTTCCATTCCTTGTGTGGAGTTGGTGCATGTTAAGGACACATCTATATTCCTTTTACCCCTTTTCTCCTTCCTTATCTCCTGATTGTCTTCCCATTCCAAAAAATTCTCCCTACCACATATTTTTTCTGCTCTTTATTTATACTTAGGGCTTGTCATATAAGAGAAACCAGGTAACATTTAAGGTTGGATGTCTGATTTTAAACTAGCCAAAGCCAGGCATGGTGGTGCATGCATGTAATCTCAGCTCTTGGCAGGCTAAGGCACATGGATTTTTGCAAGTTCAAGACTAGCCAGGGCTACAAAATGAGCTCAAGGCCAGCCTGAACTGCATAACGAGATCCTATCTCAAAAAAGACAAAGAAATAAATAAACTGGCCAAACTTTCACCTGCTCTTCTAGGTACCACCTCCCCTTTTCTTTTTTTCTCTTTTTCTTTTTTGGTCTTTTTGAAACAGGGTCTCACTATGCCCCTATGCAGTTCAGGATGGCCTTCAGCTCACTTTATAGGCCAGGCTGGTCTTGAACTTGTACCAATCCTCCTGCCTCAGGTGCCTTCCACCCAGTGCTGGGATTACAAGGATACGCCACCGCACATGGCGCTTCTAGGTAACCAAGACAGAGTTTTGTTCAACACAATCTTATTAAAGTCTCTGCCCCAGAGCCATACTTGTCTGCCATTTAAAATACAATATATTAAAAAGCTTTATAAGACCTAGATAGATCAAGCCCTATATATCACAAGATGTGGCTTTTGTTTCTGTTGAGGTCAATGAAGTCCCCTCAGGGTTTATCAGGCAATCCTGTACCTTACTCTGTAGATCCTTTGTCTGTGTCATTCATGTGGATGAGTCACGGCCAATGCTTGACCAGTTTGCTCTCTATGAGAGCCTGAGAGAAAGTTTTTTCTTCATGTGATTCTCCCCAGGCACACTATAGAACATCAATCTCTTTCCTCTGTGGCTCCATAATCTCCTTGATCAGAAAATTTGGGGCACAACTGAGTTTCATTATGTTACAGTACAGGTTCTCCTATATCCTGAGTCTTCACTGACCTTGAAAGACTAGGGCCAAAATGTTGGCTGGCCTTGTGCCTCTTCTATTTCTCCAATTTTGATCTGTGAACTTTTCCAGAAGAAAAGCTGATTAGTACCCTGCAGCATATGCCATTCACTTTGTAACTATCTGACTAAATTCTTTTTAGTTGTTGTTGTACATTTCTATTTGTATTTCTTCTTTTGACTTATACTAGGGAGACTATATGATATTTGCACATGTGTGTCTGGTTTATTTCACTTATTAGTATATGTTGAAGTGGCATCCACTTCAATATAAATGCTTCAAGTTTATCATTCTTTATGGCTGCAGATAAGTATAAAAATGAGGTATATAATGCGGGGCCATAATAATAAGTTGAGCTATAAATGGCTACAGTCAACAATTTCTTCAGATAACTCACTATTATTGTGGAATGCTGGATTGTGTCACCGAGTTCAGGCACCTAAATTGGTTTAATGACAATGGAGTGCTC
>PVKA01005247.1:0-12776 GCA_004027165.1 Ctenomys sociabilis
ATGTTCAAGGTCCTACAGAAAATTGGAATAGATGGACTCTATCTTAACTTGATAAAAGCCATCTATGACAACCCAAAAGCTCATATAATCCTAAATGGGGAAAAACTGAAATCTTTTACTCTTAAATCAGGTACAAGACAAGGATATCCTCTATCACCCCTCCTATTCAATATAGTCTTGGAATCCTTAGCAACAGCCATTTGAAAAGAGGGAGAAATAAAGGGAATAAGAATAGGAAAAGAAGAAGTTAAATTATCGCTATTTGCAGATGACATGATACTTTACTTGGAAGACCCCAAAAATTCCACCAAGAAACTACTAGAACTGATAGGGAAATTCAGTAGCATAGCAGGATACAAAATCAATACTCAAAAGTCAATAGCACTCCTCTATACAGATAACAAACACACTGAAAGGGAAACTATAGAAACAATACCTTTCACAATAGCACCGCGGAAAATGAAATACCTTGGAATTCACTTAACCAAGGAAGTCAAAGATCTTTTCACGGAAAATTACAACCCGCTAAGAAAAGAGATTATGGAGGATTTCAGAAAATGGAAAGATATTCCATGCTCCTGGATAGGAAGAACCAACATCGTGAAGATGGTCATACTCCCAAAATTGCTGTACAGATTTAATGCAATCCCTATTAAACTGCCACCAACATACCTCCCAGATATAGAGAAATCAATCCTAAAATTTATTTGGAACCACAAACGACGTAGAATAGCAAAGGCAATCTTGGCCAATCAAGACAAGGCAGGAGGCATCACAATTCCTGATTTGAAATTATACTACAAAGCCACTGTGATAAAATCAACATGGTATTGTCAACAAAATAGACCTGAGGATCAGTGGAATAGATTAGAAGATGCAGAGGCATCTAGGAAAACACTCAGCCATCTTATCTTCGACAAAGGGGCTACACAAGTTCACTGGAAGAAATATGGCCTCTTTAACAAATGGTGCTGGAAAACCTGGCTTTCTACATGTTGAAAACTAAAACTTGACCCAGCTCTATCACCATGCACTAAGGTAAAGTCAAAATGGTTTAAAGATCTAAACGTTAAAACAGAAACACTCAGTCTCCTAGAAGAGAAAGTAGGAGGAACTCTTGAAGACATAGGGGCAGGTAAAGAATTCATGAACAAACATATATTCACACGGGAAGCTCTTGAAAGAATCAACAAATGGGATCAACTCTTCTTAACGAACTTCTGCATGTCAAAAGAAATTGTCAACAGAGTGAAAAAACAACCCACAAACTTTGAAAAATTCCTAACTAATAAGCAATCAGACAGAGGACTACTGTCTAAAATTTATAAAGAACTAAGATATAACAGGGCCCTCAGATTTAAAGACCCAATTCAGAAATGGGCATCTGAGATGAATACACACTTCTCAGAGGACGAAATTAAAGAGAGGACGAAATTAAAGAAGCGAATAAATATATGAAAAAATGCTCCACATCACGAGCCATTCGTGAAATGCAAATAAAAACAACACTGAGATATCATCTCACTCCAGAAAGAATGGCTATCATAAGGAAATCAACCAACAACAAATGTTGGAGAGGTTGTGGGGAAAAGGGAACGCTTCTCCACTGCTGGTGGGAATGTAGACTGGTACAGCCATTGTGTAGGTCAGTGTGGAGACTCCTCAAAAGAGTGGGACTAGAAATCCCATTCAAGCTGGCTATCCCCCTACTGGGAATTTTCCCAAAGGATCTGGAAACATTGTATCATAGAGATATATGTGTACCTATGTTTATAGCAGCACAATGTGTGATAGCAAAATCTTGGAAACAACCAAGATGTCCATCACATGAGGAATGGCTGAAAAAGATGTGGTATTTCTATATAATGGAGTATTACTCAGCTATTAAGAATGATAAGTTTGAAGCATTTATACTGGTGGATGCCAATTGAACATATACTCATAAGTGAAATAAACGAGACACACATGTGTAAATATCATATAGTCTCCCTAGTATAACAAGGGAAAAGCAGAAATACAAAAGGAAATGTACAACAAGTAAAATCAATTGAGTCAGATAAGGCAAAGTGAATGGCATATGCTGCAGGATACTAATCAGCTTTTCTTCTGGATGCTTAACAACCTAAAATCACAAGACAGAGTTGGAGAAATAGAAGAGCCACAAGGCCAGCCAACATTTTGGCCCTAGCCTTTCAAGGTCAGCAAAGACTCAGAACATAGGAGAACCTGTACTGCAACATCATGAAACTCAGGTGAGCTCCAAATTTTCTGAACAAGGAGATTATGGAGCCACAGAGGATAGAGATTGAAGTTCTATAGTGTGCCTGGGGAGAGTCACATGAAGAGAAATCTTTCTCTCAAGCTCTCAAAGAGAGCAAACTGGTCAAGCATTGGCCGTGACTCATCCACATGGATGACACAGACAAAGGAACTACAGAATAATGTACAGGACTACAAGATAAACCTTGAGAGGACTTCAATGACCACACAGGAAATATAAAGTTCATGTGTTGGTATATAAGTCTTGATCTACCTAGGTCTTAACCATGCAGCAGAAAAGTATAAAAAATGAAGTATACATCGTGAGGCCATAATATTAAGCTGAGCTCTAAATGGCTATGGTCGACAATTTCTTTGAATAACTCACTATGGTTGTAGAATGCTGGATGGTGTTGGATTGTGTTGTCGAGTTGAAGCACCTAAGTTAGTTGAATGTCAATGGAGTGCCCCCTTTTGACAGGTGTAGACAAAGGAAGGGTTGTAGAAAGAAAAAATCACGATGAGTGTGTATAGACAGTACAGTTGGGATAGATAACGCTGTGCTTCTACATAATTCTATGAGAGGCAAGATGTGCACTATTGGTGGTGGGACAGGATATTATGTCGGCTTTTAGTGCTACGGTCATCCACTAGGAAAATAATTATTGAATTTTTGATATAATTCAGGTATAAAAAATAAGTAAGCAGCTACACTCTTAATTCACTGATAAGAGATATCTGCTAAAATAATATCTGTAAATATAATATCATGTATGAACCTTGTACAATACCAAAACGTTATGAAAATAGTTTGCAATGTATTAATTTATCAAATCTGTACTGTTAAGGTGTCTTGAAACTGTCTGAGTGACATTTGTACTTCAATAAAATGAAAGGAAAAAATAAATAAATAAATAAAAATAAAATAAAATAAAAAAATGTGGTACGTATATACAATGAAATACTACTCAGCTGCAAAGGATGACACGTTGGAGATGTTTTTAAGAAAATAGAGGTGCCTGGAAAACAGAATGTTGAGTGAAGCAAACGAGATGCACAAGATGAAATGCCATTTGGAATCTCTTATTTGAGTGAGGCAAATTACGAGGGATGATGATAAGAAGGAGGAAGAGGAGGAGGAGGAGGACAATGAGATAATAAAAGATGGCTAGACCTTGGAGCCCTTTGATTTGTACTGGCTAAAAAGTCATGTCGGAATACTATAACCTTTCCTTATGTTAACTTATTTGGACTTCAGAGTTGTACAACTACTAATGTAACTTATTCTAAAACAAATTTTATTTTGTTTTGTTATCCATTGCTAATTATGTTGAAAGAATAATTTTAATATACTAAGGTTTGACTAACCTAGTATGTGTCTTTGATTTGAGAAAAAAATAGGTATATTATTTTTTGTTTTCTAATTTCTTTCCCATAAGCAACTGTTTTGTGATCTTAGTTATGTGTTGTAGTACTTACTGGAATACTTCACCATTAAGCTTGTGTAAATTCACTTAAAAAAAAAGGGGGATGGATAAAAGGGGATGAAGGATGGATCTCCCATGGTAGGGAAGGGCTCAAGGAGCAAGGGCCAGGAGAGGGGAGTCGGGCAGCAGGAAGTCATGCTATGTACAGGAGCAGAGCAATCTCCGTGACTGTGAGCAGTTTTCCATAACATGAGATACAATTAATTTATCTGCAAGGATGAAAGTTGAAATAGGTAAGTCAGAAGAGGAAGGAGAAGGAAGGAGAGAGTATTTTTAAAAAGAAACACGTGTGGTATGTATGTTACTCACTGTTCAAGGTGATTGTAAACTGCATGTACTGCAAACATGTAGTAATGAAAGTTTTAAAACGTTTGAAGTTTTTTCACCGTGATCCTCATGTGAATTCCCCTCCGACTTAGCTTGCTGAAGAAAGTCCTGTTCACTCTTTAAGGTTGATGATGAGGATATATCTTTTGAGAAGCTTTCACCTGCCACTAAAATCTGCAGACTCTGCAGGCAGTGGTTCACTTCTCCCTCTAGGGAGCGAGATTCCATTTTGCTCCTTTGGCTCTCCAGACTCTGCAGCAGCCTTCACTGCCTCTGTGGCCCGCTGCCTGGTGACTCTGTGTCTCCTGAGGTTGCATAAATAACAGCACAACCCAGACCACAATTGCGCTTTGATTTGGGCAGGACATTTATTTCCTGTCTCTTGCCTTCTTTCTTTTCCCAAGAAAACTTGCTAAGCATTTAATTTATTAAAAAGAAAAAGAACTTTACTATTTCAGAGAAAGTTTGGATATGTAACAAAATGGAATGAAAGGCTCAGAGTTCATACACCTGACATAAACACACCAGCCCCTTCCACTGTCAGCTTCCCGTTAGGAAGCTCAGAAAGCTGGGTGTTTCTCCTTGTCTTAGTTACTCTTCTCTGATTGCTGGGATAAATACTCAACACCCAAAATGAAGGAAGGAAAGGTTCATTTAGCTCACAGTTACTGGTGGCTCCAGTCTATTTTCAGCTGGCTCCAAGGCAGAGGGGCACAGGGCAGAGAGCAGCAGTTCATGTGGCAGAACAGCAACAACAACAAAGAGCAATGGCTACAGAAAATCTGTCTCTCTGTCTCTTCTATTATATTATTTTATTATATTACATTCAGACTCTCTGCCCCAGGCTGGGGGAAGTACTCACACCCACAATCCCAGCAGCAGTAAAACCCATAATCCCAGCCTTGGATCACACATAATCACAGTGGATCATGAGTTAATCACAAACTCTAGAAGTCCCCACCCCATGACTGTATGAGGCTTTGGGGGACAACTGGACATAAACCATAACACTCCTCATTTTTATAATATTGGTTGTGGACAAGTGTTAATTTGAATTGTGTTCCAGGTACACCTGATTTGAGTTTTCTCATGAAGTGATGAATTTAGCTTCTGTTCTTCATTCTTTGATGTAGTACATAGCATTTATTAACTCACAGATGCTGAATAATCCTTATGTCTCTGGGTGATTCCACTTGACAATACCGAGTGACATTTTTAGTGTGCTGCTGGGTTTGATGTGCTAGTATTTTGCAAAGAAGTTTTGCCCCTCTGTCCTCCAAGGACAGAGGTCCATGGCCTTCAGTTCTGTGTCATACCATTGGTTTTGGCACAAAAATAGTATTAGCTTAATAGAACATATGGTAACACATTGGCTTATAATATTTGTCTTTTCTTCTTTTGCTTTTACCTTAGATTTATTTGAGCTTTGTCTTTCTTTCTTAACTTATTTAAGGGTTTATTAATTTTGCTAATCTTTCTGAATAACTAGCTCTTTATTTCATTGATTTTTGTTATTGTTTTTAATCTTGTTTTTGTTTCTTTCTGTTCTGATCTTCACTATTCATTTCCTTCTACTACTTGAAAGTATGATTTTCTATTGTTTTCCTAATTCCATGAAGCAAATTATGGGTTATTTAAAGTCTTTCTGCTTTTTTATGCAAGCATTGATTGTTCTAGAAGTCTCTTTCCTACTGATCTCAGTCCCTGCCCTGTCCCTGCCCCTGTCCCTGTCCCTCTCCCTCCTTTTCGTAAATATGGATTGAATCCAGGGCTTCCTGCACACCAGGCAAACACCACCACTGAGGTTCATCTCCAGCCCTATTAACTACAAGAAAAATTTAAATTTCCTTCTGATTTTCCTTTTTATTCATTAATGCCTTTTTCTTTCAGCTTAAGGAAGTCTTATCAATTCTTGTAGGATTGGTCTGGCAGAAAGGTATTCTACTGGCTTTTGTTTGTCTGGGAATGCTTATCTCTCCTTTATCTTTAAGGGGATCTCAGGGGTAGAGCCTTATGAGTTAGCTGTGTCTGCTATCATTTCTGTGAAGTCTCATGCCCCCTCAATCACAGAAGGCGTGAAACCTTCTGGTGGAGACAGGCTGTGTGGATTTGCCTCTGCATTCAGCTCAGTGGGTATACATAAACTGGATGAATCCTTGCAATTTTAAAAATTAATCTTAAAATTTAAAAAGATTTTCATTAGAAATTTTGGTCTTTCTGTCTAAAAAAGGTGGGGGCTATTTGGAAACCGGCAAAATATTAAACACTTTCTCCACAAGCACTGGTACTATTTGCTGATTTTTCTTTTGTGCAGATAACCTGAATTTATCCCATTTTCATCAGAAACTCAGTTTGAGTAAAATATAAGTAGAGGTACACAAGTGAGTATTGCTGTTACTAATTCATTACTGAAATGCTTTGTCTGACCAGCTGCTCAGTCACACACACTGAACAGTTAGTCTATTGTTCCAGAATAAACAGTTGCCCAATTACATTTTTTAAACTAAATTGGCTGTAATTTTTTTTTTTTTTTCTGCCAAAATGGAACCAAGAAATAGCTAGCCCAAGGAAAATTTGATTGGACGGTCTGTTACAACCTGAGCAGAATTTAAAGGCCACAGGGTGGTGCTAGTAGATAAGAATAAACTATGACAGCTCATGTCAGAGTATCGCTTGTGGCTTCTTTGGTGTTTGTATTCTTAGTTGAATAGATGGTTTATAAGACAGCTGTAGGCAGGCCTTTTATTATTCAACTAAGTCTGATAGGCCACTGACTCTCAACTGCTGGCCAGAATCTCCAGACTCAGGCAGAGGGAGCAGCTCAGAAAAACCACCCACAGCATTGCTTAGGAATTTGCTGGGGTGACATGGACATGCATATGCATGAATCTGGACATGCGTATGCATGAATCTGGCTGTAATGGCCACGGCAGCGCATGCTGTGAGAACTGAACCAATGAATGTGTCTTTGCTTTGGTCCCAGAACAATGCAAGAGCTGTGCCCATCGCTCAAAACTCACACCAGGAATCCTAGTGCTCTAGTGAAGCTGATGTAGGGCAAGCCCAAGGCCTAGTGCAGCCCAGGCAATTTAGGAACTTAGTCACACTCTGAAAATACTGGAAGAGCTAGGGATCTCAGTGCAAAATCCTGGGTTTGATTTCCAGAATCATTGGTTAGAAAAAAAATCTGGCTAACACTGAAACTTATATGTGACTGGTAGAAATCCAGAGCCTTCTTGGTAGAAATTCAGAATAGGAAGAAATTCAGAAATTCTGTTTAGGTTTAGAAGACTGACTGCCTACTAACACAAAAATGCCAGCATTTTCCATGAGATTTAAATACAATCTAAAGACTCATAACACAATGCCCATCCTATTGGCAAATGTCCTGAATTTGGCCATTCCTCCTATTTGTACATAGTTTCCCCTATAAAGCTGCTCAATGGTTGTGGTAACAATGCATAGGAGGACGTTGGGAATACCTGAGCAAGCTGCACTGCAGGCAGTTTTGTGGTAGAACATACTGGAACTTCCCGATACACAGTGCACCTGCCTCAGATATAATCTCATGCCTCAGCTATTTGGTTTGAAAAGCGTTAGGATTGCCAGCCTTAAAATGCAGTCCATGTTGGGTGACATGAGAGAAATTATACATACGACTTTATGAGTCTCCTCTACTAGGTTTAGCTGTCCTATAAACAATAGGAGATAACTCTGAGCACTCAATGGATAAAATTCTTGGGGAGTATTAGACAATTAAATTTGTAGTAATTGGACTATTACCAGCCAAAGCAAGACTCTGTATGCACAGGGGTTAACATTAACTGGATGTAGACTTTCTCTACCCACCTACAAAACTTGTGCCTGCCCCAGTGGAGTTTCTCAGTGACTGTCACAAGGCATCACAGCGTTGCTTCTGACTATTACTCATTTCACACCAGGGGAAATGCTAAAGGGCTTTCTGACCTTTGTCCAGGAAGAGCCCTGAAACCTCAGTGTAGAGGCATCTGTGAGTCAAGTGCCAGTTTGCAGGGTGCACTGCATGCTCTTCAGCTGTGTCTCACACAAGATGATTTTCCTCATCTGGAGACAGAAGACACCGTGTGAGCCAAGGGAACGAACTGGGAAGCAATTACCCATTTTTACTGGAACAAGCACTCTCAGTTTTTTCTGTTCTTATCTACTTAAGTCCATACTCTGCTGATAGAAGTATTATAATTCCCAGAAACTGAACAAGTGTTTCTATTGAACCACAACAGGAACTGTCTCTCAACCTTCTGAAACTTCTTAATTCATTGAATCACAAGAAGAGAAAAGGGTTATGGAAATCTATGGCGATTGATCTTGACTAGGATTCCTTTTATTTACAGGGAGTAGGGAGAAAGACACCTGGTATGTGAGGAAATCTCTTCTAAATATAGTGCTTTTTAAAAAAAGCAATAAAGGTCTGCAATAACGGAGCACAAGCAGGGATGCTCCAGTCTGATGCTTCAGAAGTAAAAGCTTGGGTCATTCCTCAATGCAGAGTTTTGTACAAGTTTGGAAAAGGAATATAAAGTTCTCCAGGGGTAGTTGCAATAATGGTTACTTTCATAGATAGGTATGTTTTCTTTCTTGCTTGTTTATATACTTGTGTTTTCACTGAATTCTATCTTATTGCCTTGTCTATTATTTTATATAAATTCAACCTTGATGTACACTGTTATAGGATGTCCAATGGAAGTGTGACTGATCTAGAAACAGAAGGATGGTCTCCCAAATATTGGCACAGACGTCAAAATACTTTCTGCTTATACAATATAACACTTGCTACATTGATGGCAATTGAAGTTATAAGGCTGTAAGAATGTTGCTCTGTCTCTGTGCAGTGGAGCGTGTCTTTTAAATTGATGGAATTTGAAAGCTGAGTGCATATACAAATGTTTACTGTTCATTTGTGGAATGTGACTTTAAAAAAAAAAAGAATAATACTTGAAAATAAGGGTAGAAGAATGCTGCAGACACTGAGTTGACCAAGGGGTGGACTGTGCCAATTTGCCTGTGGTGACATGTGATTATCTTTAATCTCTTGTACAATCGTGGAAGCACAGTGAATTGTGAGGAAAATTCTGGATCAGGTTTTGCAATAATAAGATTAAGTTTATAACCGAGATTTATGAGGTGGAAGAGGAGCCCTCAATCTGCTTTGACAGATGTGGTGACAACTGGATGAATCACAGATGAAGGTTGCAGTTTCTAAAAATTCTCTGAAAAACTTGTTTCTGCATAGGCAGGATTTTTCTATATTTGCAACATTATTTTAAGTATCATTCAACATAGATTTATACTTTCTTAAATTTTGTGACATAGTAAATTTTAAACAATAAGCTCAAACTAATGTTAGCTTTTTTAGTATCTTAAACAAAATGGACAATTATTTTTAAAATGATAGAATTTAACTATTCCAAGATAAATTATAAAAAATGAAGCATTGTTCAGTTGTTATTCTTATACTTTTTTAATGTCTTATATTTACTAAAGTGGATAACTTCAGAAAAATCAATGTTTCATGTAATAACAGCACGAGGCCCTGAAACCACAGTGAAAACCTGTCTGTGAGACAGGAGCTGGCTTGGAGGATACAGTGGATGCTCAAAAACAGTCATTATAGTTTCCTAACAGTAAGTGCACCAAGCACATTGTGTAAGATTTTCAATCAAAGGACAAATAGAGATAGTATCCACCTATCCAAGACCATTTTTCTTATGCTTTGTATCCCTTCAATTTAGTGCCACCTGCCTGATCCAAAATGACTTCCAGCCATGATTTTATTCCACCTGACAAGAAGAAGGAGAAATTCCTAAAGTCCTGCGCAATACATTCCTAAACCCACGTTCCCCTCGCATTTCACTCTCAAGGTTACAGAGCTAGATTTAAGTGAAAGGAATACTAGAAGATAGAATTCCTCTTCACCGTGGCAGTGACTATTGTGTTCAGCGATGAGGAAGTGAAGAGCTACATTTCTCCAAGAGATGGAAAGTGAATATTGTGGAAAGCCACAAGAATGACAAATGGACATTTATAGGTGCATTTTTTTCTTTCAGAGATAATGGCTTCTTCAAACCTTTTCAGAACTAGGCTATAACCTGCCCTGCTGAATAAGGGCAAGGTGCAGAGCCCAGATGCTTAGACCAAGAGGTTAAAGTCCAGTTTCACTGCACAGGTGAAAAGTAGAGAGGCCTTGTTCTAGCAGGGATAGAACAAGCACAGCTAGGTCTGTTACCTCACCACATCCGCTCACCACACCAATCCTTGCTCTGGAAATCTAACACACTGTGAAATGCTGAGTTGGTTGTGAAGTCCCTTCACTTCCTCAGAGCTAGCTTTGAACAAGTCCTTTTTCTGTGTTATCAAAATAAATGACCTCGTTTGACCTAGAGAAATGAACTTGAACATACAGACCTAAGTGGGGGGGGGCAGTAACAAACATACCTACTGCTGAAATCCTGGGTGCACTGTGTACCCATAGGAATAACAATCTCACCTGTGCCTGCGCCAAGGAAATCAGTCTTCATTCCCTTCCCTTCTTCCTTCAGCAACCTTTCCTTGCTGTACCTTCACACCAACAGGACCCAGAAGAGAGCCCTAAGAGGAGAAGGGCTGAGCAAGAAAATAATGAAATTTTGCTTCTGCTGTGTAATACATGGCCTACAAGGAAGAGCTCTGTATAACAAAACTTGGCTTGTGAAAGAACAGGAAGTTTCAAAATTACCTGAGCTTTGCTTGCTTTCTATTACAAATTCAAGGCCAGCAGTGATTCCTCTGAGAGTTTTAAAGTCTCCCCTACTTCTGTTTACTGATTGTCTGGTTTATCTGGGATTCACTTTTTCTTGTAAGACTTGAGAATTAATGAATGGCCGCAATCTAAAAATTAAAGTAAATATTCAAAGTGAAGAAGTAATCTGTTTATTAATGTAATGAAAGTAAGGCATATGCTCAGAAAAAAATAGTTTCCAACTATAAATTGCTCAGCAGGACATGGGTATGGGACATCTCTTGTTTGTGGTTGATGTTTCTGTTGGAAGCCTTGCCTCGTACCTCTGTAATGGAATCCTTTTAAAACTAGCAAACCCTCATGTGCAAACATCGTATTACCTCCTTAGTGTGAAACCTGAAAGAAAAAATAAAATCTGAAGAGTATAGTAGATACTGGAAAAAGGGAATGAACCTGTTCAAAAGGAAGGAATTATTGAGTTGAGGTGGACAAGAGAGGGAGTGGGTTAAAGAGATGTATCTATGTATGTAAGCAGGATGGTTTGGACAACTGTACTGTGGATTTCTGCTGGTCTATGGAAAGGAGCAATTACTGCTGGATTTATTTTGTTATCTTTTTTTCAAATTTTTTCCCTTTTTGTCTCTTACTTTCTTGCATACTTTTTCTGTTTCTCTCTCTTCCAATTTGCATGTACATATCTGGTATCTTGAAAAATTAACTCAGAGACAACACTATGTAATACAACAAAGACTGTGAAATTCATATTATTCTGCTTAGTGAAATTCTGTACCACTTGTAATTTTTCTGTGTTAATACTTTGTGTGTGCTCTCTTTAAAATTTAAAAAAAAAGCCGGGCATGGTGGCGCATGCCTGTAATCCCAGCACTCAGGAGTCTGAGACAGGTGGATTGTTGTGAGTTCGAGACCAGCCTGAGCTACAAAGTGAGCTTAAGGCCAGCCTGAACTGCATAGTGAGACCCTGTCTCAAAAAGACAAAAAAAAAAAAAAAAAAATTAAAAAAAAATTTATCTTCCCACCCCACCTACTCTCTAAGCTGGTTCTCCTTCTTAGCATCCTAGAGGCAAGGAAAACAGAAGCTGTACAGCAGTGGCTTCCCAAAGCCCAGCCCTTGGGTCCAGCAGAACCTGGAGACCCAGAGTAGCTGTGCATCTGGTGACTGTAGTGTTCCTGTGTGTAATTGGGCTGCCTTTCCTATTTGGGTCAAATTGCAAAGACAGTGCATTTACTTTTCTCTTTCTTTTCTTCTGACCCATGACACAGGTGGGTGATGGAACCCACTGTGTAAGATCCCTAGATTCTGGGCTGTGGCCAAGGCCCTGGGACACCCTCAAACAGAGAGTAAGTGAGGGCTGCTCACCGCGCACAGCTGCAGATCTAAAGCGGGACGCCATGACTCACCTCTCTGCTCCCCCAGCATGCTCCAATGTGACCAACCTCATCACAGGCCACCTTCACTGCGCTGGGCTCCAAGATGTGGGAACAGTGCTTTGTTTTTGCCTTTTTAGCGCAGCTCCTACTCCCTAGCACAGAGTGACATCCAGGGTCTGACGACTTGCTGGGAAATGTCATGTTTGGGAAGCACTCACGGTGCAACAGGACAAAATGAGGCTGGTGCAGCCCTCATAGGCTCGGTTCACTCCTCCTCTCTAGGATCCGGTATTCCTCTCAGTCGCCTCAAACAGTTCATTGTTTTGTTTTTTTTTCTTTTTTGCCTAGCATTGACAGAACTAAATATTTCATTCACCTTCAGAAAATTCATAAGAAATCTTTGAAACATATAAAAACTTTTTTATTTCCAATGGAAAAATAAAATGGACTGTACACTCATACACTCTACATATGTCATTTTGTCCTCCCATTGGTGTCTCTGGTGAAAATCAAATTTCTTGAGGAACACATAGTCTTGGCCAAAAAAAAAAAAAAAAAAA